>CAJHQQ010000889.1:0-132063 GCA_905132885.1 Moricandia moricandioides | reverse complement strand
TGTAATAACCCTCAGGAGCCAATGAATTTTTGGTCGAGAAAATTCTACTCGACCAGTTTCGAGTTGGTCCGACCACATTTAAAAATAAAATCGACCCGATGAATTAATGTCTCGACGGGACTGTCATGCGGTCTTAAGGACTTCCTTTGATAGTTCTGGTCGATTTATTTAAGCTGGATGAGTTTTGTTGAAATAGGACAAGATTTAAAGGTCGAGAAAATATTTAATCGGAAACTGTCCGGAAATTACCAACCAGCTTCTTAAAATTCCTTATAAATCATCCATGGTCCTTCACCACCTTGTCTTCCTGCTTTCTCAGTAAAAGTCACATGACAAGCACAAGCTGCATGCCTGCTTGGTTAATAGGTAAGTCATGTGCAAGTCACAAGCTACTTGCTTACATGCTTTCAGCTTTCTTCATGGGAAGGACAAGTTCAGCTGCTTGTGTTGAAGCAGGACACCAGCTGTCTCCACTGCCCCTTCTTTGGTCCCTCAGCTGGACACTTATCTAAGAGAATCAGAAGTGGTTCTTACATCTTTTTAACCTCTTCCTCTTCACTCTGGTCGTGCATAAACCTGAGAGAAACAAAGAAAATTCAGAGAGAGAGAGGAGAGGAAATCAGACAGAAAATTCAGTGAAAAATTAAGAGAAAAATCAGGAGAATTTTGGGTGGTGTTCTTCTTCAACCAATCTGTGTTGTTGTTCATGTGAGGAAGAATAAAGGTGAGCTGTTCAGATTAAATCACCAGCCTTTCTATGTTCTGAACATAGTTCCGTTTTTGTTTTTGTAATGGTCAGATCCGAGTTCAGCTTGAAAGGAGTGTTGAGCCGAGATCTTCAAGCCTTTTAGTTGGTTGGTGAGCTTCATTTTCTTGCTTCACCTATATTCTGATCAGAACCAGATGTGGTTTAATTAAGTTTGTGTCCTGGATCAGTTGTCTAAACCTTTTTATGGCTCAGTTTTATTTAGTTTTCGATTAAATCAAACTCATGGAATTGTTACCTAAACTTAGATGAGATGAGTGGATTTAATCTGAACTGAACTGATCTTGGTTTGATCTTAACTTAACCGGGCTGAGCTATCCCTGAACTGAACTGATAAAGCTTGTCCTGAACTGAACTAGTCTGATCTAAGTTGTTGTACAGAACCGAACTGTTGGAATGATGATCTTGCACACCGAACTGCTCTATTTAAGGTCAATGGTCGAGAGAAGCTTGAAGAACAAAGCTGGTTTATCAAGAAGAGACATATTATGTCTTGGTAAGAAGTGGATCACGGACTGCTCATTTTCCTAGAACCGTTAGTGAACGGATATAAATTGATGAACTGAGCTGAGTTGATTTCTGCTGGTACTGGACTGATTAACCTTTGTTCCAACAATTCTGTCTTTAATTCAGATGGTCGAGGTCAGTGGTGGGATCAACCGTATCCTTCCTTGTTGAAGTTCTGAATCAGAAGTGAAGTGGAGTGTGATTAACTTGAGCTCGAGTCTAGTCTTCCTTAGCCAATCTCATAGATTCAAAGGTGAGTCTAGATAGATGAATGATGAGTTATGAATTAGAGATGCTTAAGTAAAATAAATGATTATGGTAGATAGATAAGTAAGTCTCTTGAACTATATTAAATTGTGAAGTGTTTAATTATTATAAACACTTGAGAAATAATATGAATTATTATTTGAGGTTTATCCCGAGCCTTGGTACTTGTTCTCAAGTACTAATATATAAGTATAAATCATGTGAAGTCTTATTGTAAACTCACTCTCCCTAAAGTTTCCGCATTACCGTGAATTGGTCCTGCGATATGGAACAAGGTCACGAAGACACGATGATGGGGTCGCACCCTAGAGACCGTGTAACTGCATGCAGCGTTAGATGTTCGATCTTCGAATATCTGATTGAGATGATGGTTATATTTATTTTTCCCGCTAGGCTCGGTTAGCCTTGGTGGTTTTCCGGGTTTAGTATATATAAGTATATTATACGTAGGAATGAATGGCGGGTAACATGGAGGTGATGTTAAAGATATAATTCACATCGATGGAATGATAGGCCTTATATATAATAATAATTATGGAATATATTTCCACTGCATTCAAATGGTGTCGACTGCTCGGGATATTACTAATATGTGTTGGGAGTGCGGGATTTGACTCACTGAGTAAACTAGTTACTCATGACTCATTTGTGATGCAGGTAACCAATAGGCGGGAGACCTTTACTCTAGAAAGGAAGGAACAACATTAGCCAGCAGTAGTTTTATTATCCTTGCAAAGTAGTTTTAATATACCCTATGTATAAATTTTGTTGACCGAAAACCTCGAGGTTAATCATTAATATTTTGTAAGATGCTTTTGAAATAATATTATATAATGTATTAAAGAATGTTTCTTTGAGTACGAGTTCCATATGATATTAGTCCTTGTCCGGATGAACTAACTATCGGATACTCAGTCGGGTTGAAAAGCCTTGGACGATATCCGGTAGGACCGTCGGTGTTCTCAAATTGCTAATCCAAGGTGATCGGAATTTTTCCGTGAACCTCGGGTCGTCTTTAAGGGAACATCGACCGTGTCATTTCCGGTCATCTACGATCGGGGGTGTCACAGTTATGAACCAGACGGTTTGGGAATGCACATAAGTGGGCTTATCTACTTGGTCTACACATAGGCCAATCGGCCCATATGCATCATGGATGCGCCAGCCCATTTACTACTTAGTCCAGCCGACATTTAGGCCTTGTTAACTTGTCCCACATCGACTATGTGATGTGGGTAAGTCGGCCAACTACTCATATATATATGTATCCCCTTTGTACTTATTTGAGACACAAGAAAGCAATAAGAACAAGTTTTTAGACACTATCTAAACCCTAGCCGCCTACTCTCTCTCTCTCTAACCTAATTCCTATCGAGTTCAACCTCTAGCAGACACGAGATTCATAACATTGAGAGGTTTGTTTTAAGGTTTTAATATATATATATATATATATGTGGGCATATATATTAAATATGTTCAATATTCTGTGAGATATCAAACAAAGTCTCACATTAGAAAAATAGACAAAGAATATAAAGACATGTTCAACTCTAATTAGTACGAGGTTTTTTGGGAAGGAAACCAAAAGTAAATCCATGCGGGCTTGCCTAGTATTTCCAAAGTGGACAATATCGTACTAAGCGGACAATAGAAAATTGGACATGGGCTTACACAATTCCAACAATTGGTATCAGCGTGGTTTGACAAAAATCTGCAAAAAAACCAAGATACACTTCGAGTATGAATGGGGACCCTTCAAGTTGGAAGATGAGGTATGTGGCAAAAATTATATCATGAAACCTGTGATGTTGTGGAAGAAAAATTTTCAAAGGAAACCTTGCGATTACTATTACAAGATGGTATTAAGATGATTCGCTAAAAGAGAAACACATGAGATGAGTGTGGTCCCTAGTTTGAGGGGGGAGAATGTGAGATATCAAACAAAGTCTCACATTGGAAAAATAGACAAAGAGTGTCTAATATATAAAAAGATGTTCAACTCTAATTAGTACGAAAGTCTTTTGGGAATAAAACTTAAAGTAAATCCATGCGGGCTTGCCTAGTAGGCCTTAAGTGGACAATATCGCACTAATCAGACAATACAAAGTTAGACATGGACTTACACAATTCCAACACATTCTAGTTAGTAATATGTGTTCTAGTGTTTTAAGTCATTTTAATGAATAAATGTCACGAGTTAGAAGGACAAATATACCTTTTTGACAATTAGTTTTAGGTTTAATGAAATAGCAAAAGAGAAGAATATCCTCATCTTCAATCTTATGACTGTGAAATCTATGGCCATGTTTTCTTTTCTTTTTCTCTTTCTTTTTGCGTTTTCAATGTTTAATTTTGTTAATCTTGTGGATTTACTCCAAATATTACATATCTATAACTTAACATGAGATTTCAAGTTGAAAATCCATGAAACATTGAACTTTTAAATTTTTACGATTAACTTAACAATTATGGTCAAATTACAATGGTCATCCCCCGCTCCACAATTTTTTCAGCTAATAAAGTCCGCATAGAGATAATTATAGAAGTTGTGCTAGTTTTGATACTACTTTTGAGTGTTAAAACTTGGGTCTTATAATAGAAAAATCAGAAGCTTAAAACACACAAAAATCTGATAACTAAGTTCCCACTTGTTAGAGTTTTTTAACTAAGTATATGCGAAAGTGTTTAAAACCGAAAACATATCTTAGTCCAGTTTAGCGATGAACACTACACGATACAATCTGAAATTAGATGCAATAGTCGAGGATGAAATCACAGATGGAAATCAGCCACTTATCACTGTTCAAGTACCATTCTAGTTGATTCCTTAAAGTTTTTTCTCTCTAAAATGTTTTACTCTCTTTCTTTAGATTTATTCTTCTTATTACTTGGATTGTTGTCTTCTCTTTGCGATTTATTTTATTTATAGATAACCAAGGGATACATTGTGAACATGCACATATGTTCGAAGAAAGACACACATGTCTTCAATAAAGAAACACATACATTCAATAAAGAGTTGCATATGTTCATTTAATCTATAACTACCGGTTAACCAAATTGGTTTAGTATGCTGCCTAATCATGGGTGAAAACCAACCATAAACTAATATCTCCCGCTCGCACATGATAGAGAGCATGTCAATTACTAGAGAAGTCTTAGAGATCAAGCACGAGAATCCTAACTCATCAATCATACGTAAAATGAATTGTGTGACCCTTACGAATACACCTACACTTGGGAGCTAAATTATGCACCTGTTAGGGATACATACAAGCTACAACCCTAAAAAAAAAACTTTGCTTTTTCAGCATGTGTTGTTCCCTAAACTCATTTGTCTTTTATATCGATCTAACATACATGATCCCTAAAACATATATTAGAATTGTTCTACATCATGTGTTTACTATATACAAACTCCAACTAAGAGCAGGAACAAAGGGGGTTCTTAAGGGGTCTCTTAGCGGGTGGGACCTGTTAAATCCCTTAAGAACCACCTCTTAAATCTCCTATTTAAGAGGTGTTCTTAGTTGGGTTCTTACACTGTTCACGGGCCCCACTGACACGTGGCGGCTCACGATTGATCCGTTTTTTTTTTTTTTTTTTTTTTTTTAAGAAAAAAAAAAAACTAAGAGACCCTTAGGGTCTCTTGGGTTGATTATGCTCTAAGTGATATAGTGTCTGGCTAGCAAACACATATGTCAATATAAAAGTTAATAGTTTTTCCTTCCAATATCATGTTCATCTGTTCCGAACTAACTGCTTTCCTAACATGCTCCATAAGGCTAATTATTCTATTACTGGCGAAAAACATACTTAAGTAGCAATCATTAATTATTTCCTTGAAGAACATAGATGAAGATTCAAGGGTAACCTTTGTAACCATAAATTGGTTGATAAGAACCCACATACGAGGCCAAGGGATTACAATAAAATAATCGCTCTCTTCTTGTATCGTCGTAACTAGAACATGTTGACAATAAACTTAAAATAACTTAGGTTGAAAGTTATCCTAATGAGTTTATGATTAGGAAGAAAGAAATATGTTATTCCCAATGCGCTTAGGAATAATATGATTGTTATATAAAGAGATGCTATGATTGTGGCATAACTTATGAGTTTGAGAGCTTTAGTTTTGTGTTAAGTTTCTAAAGCTATAATAAAGTGAGTTCTTATTGAAATCATACTCATAGATTCTTAGTGTTTACGATTTAATAATTGGTATCAGAGCATTCTTATTGCAATCTTAAACAAAGCATTTGAGAGATAAGAATTGAGGACAAAAAAAAACATGGGAGGCAAAGATTTAGTTGTCGCAACAAACAAGCCGAGGGAGAGTAGTCCTTTGACTATTCAATGTCCAATTCTCAATACCACCAACTATACGGTATGGAGCATGCGGATGAAGGTGGCACTTAAAGTGCATAACATGTGGGAGACGATTGAGTTGGGATCAGATGATGGAGATAAAAATGACATGGCTAGGGCACTCTTGTTTCATTCAATACCGGAAACACTCATCTTACAATTTGGTAATCTTGACACCTCCAAAGAAGTATGGGAATCAATACGAGCAAGGCACGTGAGAGATGATAGAGTTCGAGAAGCTAGGTTACAAACATTGATGGAAGACTTCAATCGTTTAATGATGAAAGATACATACACAATTGATGATTCTCAGGGAAGCTTGTGGAGATGGCACCAAAATCGTCATCTTTGGGAGAGAACATAGAAGAACCCAAGCTTGTGAAGAAGTTCTTAAGCAGTCTCCCAAGAAAGAAGTATATTCATATCATAGCAGCTCTTGAACAAGTTCTCAATCTCAATACCACGAGTTTTGAGGACATTGTTGGTACGTTAAAAGCGTATGAGGAAAGAATCCATGAAGATGATCAACAAAAGGATCAAGGAAAACTTTTTGTACGCTAACATGGAGTCACAAACCAACCAGGAAAGCTATGGTGAAGGAAGAGGATGAGGTGGACGTTTTGCCAATAGAGGAAGAGGGTGTGGGAGATGGAATAATCAAAAAGATTGGAAGGAAGGAAGAGATACGACGAAATTTGTATGCTTTCGATGCGAGAAAACTGTTCATTACGCCATGTATTGTCTTGATCGGCTACTTAAGCTCCAAGAGACACAAGAAAATGAAGATGAGAGTACACATGAGGTGGAGGAACTGATGATGAATGAGATTGTGTATCTCAATGGAAGAGAATGTGATGCCAAGCAATTTCGAAAGCTATACTGATAGAGATAACATATGGTAATTGGACAATGGGGCATCCAATCATATGTCAGGAAACCGAGATTACTTCTCTGTGATTGATGAAAGGATCACATGAAAGGTGAGGTTTGGAGATGACTCTCGCATCGACAAAAAAGGAAAAAGGTCGATTTTATTCTTTAGCAAGGATGGCAAACGAAAAATCTTGGCTAATGTTTACTTTATATCGGATTTAAGAAGAAACATAATCAGTTTAGGTTAAGCCACAAAATATGGATGTGAGGATGAAACAAAATTATCTTACCTTGTATGATCAAGATGGGAACTTACTAGTGAAAGCAATCAGATCGAAAACTTTGCTATACAAGGTGACTATGGAGATTGATAATACGACGTGTCTTCAGCTCACAAAGGTGGGAGTTTTTTGCTAATTGGCATGCAAGACTTGGACACGTTGGTATAGAGACTATCAGGACCATGATATCCAAAGAAATCGTCACTGGCATACCAGAGATTGTTGTTAAGAAAGAAACGTGTGCATCTTTTCTCTTGGGAAAACAGGTGAGACAAACTTTTTCCAAAGCAACATTGTATCGTGCCACACCTCCTCTTGAGCTCATTCATGGAGATCTTTGCGGACCGATAACACCCTTGACAACAACAAATAATAGATATGTGATCGTTTTGATTGATGATCACACACGATACATGTGATCGATTCTCTTGAAAGAAAAAAGTGAAGCACACGATAAATTCAAAATATTCAAGAAGCTTGTGTAACAAAAAAAAACATGACGCCTTCATCAAAACATTTCAAACTGATATGGGTGGGGAATTCTGCTCTCAAGAGTTTTAAGATTTCTATGATGATCATGGTATTAAACGTTATCTAACTGCTCCATATTCGCCACAACAAAACGGAGTTGTAGAAAGATGTAATTAAACCCTAATGGAGATGACCAGATCATTATGAAACAAATGGAGGTTCCAAATTATTTGTGGGGAGAAGTAGTGAGACACTCAACCTACCTTAACAACAGAGTCGCAACAAGGACATTGAAGATACAAACACCATACGAGAGCTTGAAGAAGAAGAAGCTCGATGTTGAGCATCTACGCGTGTTTGGTTGCATTTGTTATGCGAAAAACGAAGCAGCACACCTTAAAAAATTGGATGACCGATCACGAGTCTTGGTGCACCTAGGGATAAAGCCAGGATCAAAGGCTTATCGCCTCTATGATCCAACAACCGCAAGATAATGGTAGGAAAAGATCTAATCTTCGATGAAGCCAGAGGTTGGAAGTGGAGCACCAATAGAGTAGAGACGTACGAACTAGGAATGATTACGTTTCATGTTCATAATGAGACAACATGTAATGTTACTGAAGAAAACAACAATGGCAATGAGGATCGTGGCGACGAAGATCAGGTTTATGCCGATGTAGAGGATGGTGAAGAAACAGAGCAACCGATCTTGAGAAGATCAACAAGACAAAGCATGAGAACAGCTTACTTGGAAGACTATGTGCTGCTCTCTGAGATGATTGAAATAGACCAAATTCTTCTCATGATCAACGAGGAGCCTTGGGATTCTAACGAGGCAAAAGGAGAGAAGGTATGGAGGATGCTTGTGAAAAGGAAATAACATCAATAAAGAAGAATATAATTTGGACACTCGTTGATCTACCTGACGGCTGCAAAGCAATTGGGTTAAAATGGGTTTTTAAGGTGAAACACAATGCATATGAGACCATAAACAAGTACAAAGCTAGACTTGTAGCCAAAGATTACGTACAACGACATGAAATTGATTTTGAGAAAGTATTTGTGCTGGTTGCAAGGATAAAAACTGTGCGAGTACTCGTTGCATTGGCGGCTTTAAGTGGGTGGGAGATACACCATCTTGATGTCAGACTGCATTTCTACATGGTGAACACAGAGAAAAAGTTTTTGTTCACAACCAGACGGCTTCAAGATCAAAGGTAATGAAACTAAAGTGTATAAGCTTCACAAAGCTCTTTACGGTTTGAAGCAAGCATCGAGAGCATGGAGCATTAGGCTTAATCAGATTCTTAAAGAGTTAAGCTTCACGAAGTGCTCTAAGGAACCATCACTCTTTCGTAGACGAACGAAGAGGTCGCTTCTCCTTTTGGCAGTTTATGTAGATGACTTCCTCATCACGGGATCAAGCCTAGACAATATATAAAAGGTCAAACAAGAGATGGCAACAAAATTTGAAATGAGTGATCTCGGAAGGCTTAACTATTATCTTGGGATTGAAGTAATGCAACTTAAAGTTGGAGTGGTCTAGAAACATGAGAGATATGCGACCAAGATAATTGAAGAAGCAGGGAAAGATATTCCACTTCTCTTGATCACTGAAACTTGATATTTCAATTATAACCCCATAATTAAGAATAAAGAGATGTAATTTATGTTGTATACGATTGCAATTTGACCAACTCAAAATATGATCACTAAAAAGTCTCAGGTCACGTTATACCAATTATAGGCAGTACCTTTCAAAAATTGCTCATTTTCACACACCAAAATAATGAGTAAACCGACGCAAATTATAACTTTACAAAACAACTAATATATCACTTTCTGCCACGAGCTATATTACATAAAATATCGTCACTAGAGTTACTAAATATGACACAGTTGATGACACCACTCTAACTCATGAAGGACAACACTGATATTTCAACACCCTTTTATAACTGGTTTTGCAAATACTTATCTTCTCTGAATGAACACCTAATTACTTTCTCATTCAGGATATTCACCTAAATAGGTATTTTTCTTAAAGCCACGCTTAAAATCTAAGGTATGTACAATAAAAAATTTCAAAGCCTACAACATTTAAAGTTACTCCCAATCGGATCCTAAAATAAGTAACAACGACATAGTAGAGAAAATAATTATATTTGATACTTGAACGTATTTACAAATAAAAGATTGTGGAGACAACACCAGATTTTTGATTTTCGAAGACGAATACAAAAGAAAAACGAGTATCAACCGAATAGCAAACAGTGATGCACATCTCACAGGTTTGGACATTCACCGAGAACCACAAAGAACCACAGAGCGAGCACTTCATCTCTTTCAGTGACTTTGCCTCTGGATCAATTTATGACCATAAGCCCAAATTCCAACATAGAGAAAAGCATTTTTACCTTTTACTTCGTTCCAATTAAGTATAGGTTGAATTGGGGCCTCTAGGTTCTAGTGCACCCAACATTGCTTTAATTAACGGAGACATCTAAGGTCATGTTTATCCACGGTCCTTTAAGCTGGTTTAACTTATAATTTCAAAAAAAATTTTAATATTTCCGTTAAGAGACTTCTCTTAGGGCATTTTTATCCCAAAACCCTCCAAAGGGGTTCTTATTTTTTTTTCTTTCTTTTTTTTTTTGATTTAAAAAAATAATAATAATAATAATAAAAAAGCTAAACCAATCGCGGGCTGCCACGTGTCAGTGGGACCCGCGAACAGTGTAAGAAACCATCAAAATCAGTTTCTTAATTAGGAATTTTAGGAGATAGTTTTTACACTGTTCACGGGCCCCACGTGTCAGTAGGACCCGCAAACAGTGCAAAAACATCTCTTAAGAGCCTTGGATAAAGATGCTCTTAGGGCATGATTATCAGTAGGACTTTAGTGGTGGTCCTTAGTTTTCTTATTTTTTTTTCCGTTTTTTTTTTTAAATTAGAAAAGAACCAATCGCGGGTCACCACGTGTCAGTGGGGCCCGTGAACAGTACAAGATACAACTCTTAACTAAGACCATCATTATCGCAGGTCCTTGAAGGGGTTTTTAAAAAAAAAAGTTATGTGGGCCCCAACATTTTTCTTAAAACCGGTGACAGAAAGCACCAAAGAAGAATCGATTGTTAAGGGTTTTTTGTACTGTGCGCGGGCCCCACAGACACGTGGCGGCCCGCGATTGGTTACTTTTTAATTTTTTTTTTTTTAGACAAAAAAACAAAAAAAAACAAAAAAATTAAGAAACTCTAAACCTAATCTAGGGATAATGAAGCTCTAAGAGTTTTTAAGAGGTGTATCTTAAGTTTTGTGGGTTCCTTCCTACTAAGAACCCACTTAAGATACACATATAATCATGGTTTTAGGTCTCTTATTTAAGAGACGGTTCTTAAGTTTTCTTAGTTAAAAGTTAAAAAATATTTCTTACAAAAGCTAAAAACCTCATGCTAAGAGAGACATAAACAAAGAGACATAAACTTTTGTTGTTAAAAAAAAAGAGACATGATTTTCGAAAAAGAATGATTACGGTACACATTTAAATATTATTTTAAGCAACTTAAGTTTTCTGAACACTGGGCCATCATCGTTTGGCGAAAGAAGAAAATTAAGAAATGAACATTGGCCCATTTCCATTCGATCGGTCATGGACTTATAATCGACTAATTTGCTTCTGATCTTAATCAGAAGAACGTAGCTGGTACGATTATTCAAATATGTTAAAAGGTTGGTAAGTTGATTAATTAATTGTTACATCAAAATTAGTAAGGCGGATAGGTCACAATTTAGTTTGGCCTAATCAGTTCAGACAGTATCTTATATTTTCCTATATGGAGTATAAAGTGGTTTATTATTCTCAGTTTGAAAACTAATAAAGTATTATAATTTTCTATCCCAGGTAAATAGTGACTAAAACAATTATGTTAAGATGAAAATCTAATTTATAATTTGATTTTTGATTCGGATTCATTACATTTTTAGTTTAAACTGAAACAACCATTTTCTTAAAAATATACGAAACGAAAGCGTAAGAATTTTTTCAATGATAGTCTTTAGTTTTCTTTAAAACAAAAATTTTAAATAAAAAAAAAATATTTTCAATGGTTTACTTCATTTTCTATTTGTGAAAAAACAATATTTCAAGTATATTTCATATCTAACTTTATCATTAATTATAGTAATCTCTTCTAATTCTTGAGAAATTACTTAAGCTACCACATTTATGAAATTACTTTTCATATTTACCTTAACTACATTTACTTTTAGTTTTAAAGAGATAAAAAGATATCTATTTTCCCAGGATTAACTATTCTATAATTAGGGTTTAGATTTAAGAGATAAAAATTTTGAATGTAAGGTTTAAAATTTTTGCGAGTAGTAAATTTTTTGACTTGTACTTAGTTTGCTAAAAACGAGTACTTGCAGTTTCAAATACTTGCAAAAAAAATTTGATATACTTGCAAGTTACTTACCTTGTTTGATTACTTGTTACATGTAAATTCCTTACAAAATTATTTGATAATTATTGATAAAGCATCTGATATTTTTGGAATTTAAAATTAAATAACTTTATTATATTTAAATAATATGTCATTAGTTTCATGTATTTTAGTCAATTGGGAAATACACTATATAAGAAAGAGAAAATTCTAAGATGCTTATATAGACATATCACTTATGTTTGATGTCCTTATGAAAATTTAAATATAAATGAGTTATTTACTACTATGATTTAAGAAAATTTATATTTGTTCATTAACAAAAACGATTAACATATCAAACAACACCAAATAATTAATTTTATAAATATTTGATATTTTTTGTACTTGTAAATAATTTAAATAGATTATTTGATATTCAAATTGGTTATAACAAATACTCATTTTTAAGGATCATGTACCCATCAAGTAGTGAATAAGAGGCAAGTAACGAGTAACTGCAGCAGTTACTGCAAAGTATAAGTAATCCTTTCTCTTTTCTTCTTCGTTTCACTGTTTCAGTGTAGACTTTGTTTTGATGCTCACTCTTTCTGAAACGTGTCTCCTTTTTGGGACTTTTGATATGTTCTGTATCTGAGTCTGAAAATTTAATCTTTTCGGTGGGAACAAAAACAACAAATATTTCATTCATGAATGGGCTTCCAAGGAGTGATCAAACCCCGTAAAGAATGGGCTTACGGGTCACTTCTTTAGCTGGCCTAATCTTTCTCTTCCTCTACATTATAGGTTTTAAAGTAAGTTATATAACCAAATTATTGTGTCCAAAAAATAATATAAAACCAAAGTATATATAACAAATACCAATTGAGTATTTCAATTAAACTTTTGAACAAAAGAAAGACATATTGAGTTGTGATGCTATCGATTGGTTATTGACTATAAACAAAGAGTCAAATATAAATGATAATGAAATTAACAAAAGTCAACCTCAGAAAGTTTGGCCACTCAATCTCTTTCTAAATTAGTATTTACTAAAATATGAAAAAGAAAATAAAAAGGATATCGCAAAAGACAAGAAACTTTTGGAGTGGAGTTGGAGTCGGATTAAAAGGGATGAATGCCTGAGAAAATAAATAGCGCACCAAGGAATAATAATAAATTAATCATACAGGCGTGATTATTGATTCATAATTTAAATTATCTTAAGAACAAAACAAAAGTTAGGGCCAATATGGAATTGATACACTTTTTGCTAGGTTTCGTGTCACCAAACAAGCTAGCACCAGATTGTGATTCTACGATAAGTCAATACTATTGACATTCCTATTTAAAATGAAAGCATGTTAATAAGTATCTGGGCTCGTGACTTTTATAGATAAATAGCAGTATGTTGGATAACCAAACTAGTACTGATAAGCTATTTTAGTGATACTGTTTTCACAATACATGATTGAACAATTTTTCTTTTGAAAATATGTTAAAATTATTCATCTTAAGAAATATCTAGTGTTTCTGAATCCTCTTCAGACAGTGAAAGAAGATGACTATCTATTCTCTTGTTGCAACCCAAGTTACCATGGCTGTCTCCATGTGTTTGCCTCCTCTTCCTTTCAAAGAACATTAATAGTGGACACATGATGACACGTATGCACAATTACATGGACGTGTGGTAAAACAAGAAAGATGGGTGCTTCCTTGTTCGGTGAATTGAAACCTCACAAACTATACATTGATATTCAATCTTATTGCCCCTTACTTTTCGTTATGAAAAAAAAAATAACTTTTTTTGAAATAGCCTTCAAAAGATAATAACTTATTAATCAATAATCACGCTCGTATATTTAATTAGCATATCCGCGTTAGTTTTAAATTATTTTTTTGGCATCATGTGCCCACTTTTATAATAATTGGACACCGATAAATAAGCAAAATAATTAAACCCTATAGCCCACTATACAGCTCGTCCTTCGCCCTAGGTCTTTTGTTATTTCTCATTTATTATGAGAAAGCTCAATTCTTGAAAATGGTATTAGGACGACATGCTTGTACAAACCAGTCAACATATATGTGGTCTTAGTCTCTAAATCATTATTTATCATTTGAGTCTTGGTATTTTTTCCGTCTATGAATGTCATCTCAAGTTCCTTAATTTTACACAAATAAAATACCATGTATGTTCTAGTTTCATCATCTGAAAACTGGTTGTCAATCAATTCGTTTTCTTAACTTTCGGTCGGCAAAAGAACATCTTTATTAAAGCTGGAGAGCAAAAGAACAAGAGTTGGTCAAAACCAGTGTAGCAAGGAATCAGCCAAATAATTGGCTTCTCTCGGTATAAGCTTAAAAGAAATTACAGCTTGTGCAGAGTGTTATAAACTTAAAAGAAACATGGTTATAGGTTGCAGCAGGATAGTTCTTAGTTCTTACTGTGGTGGAGTATCTTGGGAGTGTGCAGTTGTGGTTTATAAGTTGGACTAAATATCAAGTCCGATCTTCGCATATAGCTTTTGAAAGTGCCTCTCTCTCTCATAAAATTAAAGGAAACATGTTCAGGAACACTAAGTGGTTCCAAACTGCTATAGATTCTAGCAAATCTAGGGAAATAAAAGCTATTAAAGTGGGTACTTTGATTTCTTTGCAATCGTAGTTGATAGAACTCTCGACCATGAATGTAAAAGTGAACAGTAACTCCGATGTACAATTATTAAGGTGAACAATAAATTGATATTTATCTTTTATTTAGTTTCTTTAATAAGTCAAGTTTGTTTGGTTTTTCTAGAAAGTTAAACTTTCTTATAATCTTTTGTAGCTGCAATTATCAAAATTAAGAGAATTTAGTTTCTCTCTCTATTTTCTCTTCTCCATATTCTTTCTACAATCTTTTCACATTCTTTCTTATGTTTTTCATTCAATTCAAGTTAATATCAGATTCTTATATAGTATCAGAGCAACAAGCCCATATTCTCTTCATCTCTTCCGCATCCAATCTATTTTATTCTCTATTTTTCTAGATCTGACCTTGGAAAACTCAAGGCAAGTGGTTGTTCAATCATCCTTAAAGGGGTAAAATATTTGTTGTGGTCTAGGATGGTCAAGATAACTTTGGGTGGTCGTGGATTATGGAATCATGTAACTAAAGATAAAGATCCAAAGCAAATGATCAAAAAAGATAGCAAGCAGATTATCCTTATAAATGAAGGCAAGTGGTTTCAAGAGGACCAACAAGTGTTGTATATCATTCAAAACTCACTAGAAGCATTAAGCTTGGAGGTTTACTCCTATTGTGAAACCGACAAGACGCTTTGGAAGACTTATTAAAAGGTTTATGAGAATACCTCCAACTTGAGCCGGATTTTTGAAGTCAATAAGGCCATCAATGATCTCAGCCAAGAAGACATGAAATTCACCCAGCACTTTGGAAAGTTTAAATCCTTATGGAATGAGCTTGAGATTTTAAGGTCAAGCTCGATTGATCCAGTTGTCCTTAATGAGATGCATGAACAAGATAAAGTTTTTGGCTTACTTATGACTCTCAATCCTACTTACAGTGACTTCATCAAGCACATCCAAAGGTCAGAAAAGCTCCCAACTTTTGAAAAAGTGTGTGCTCAAATTCAAAATGAGCAAGGATCGCTTGGACTCTTCGGTGGAAAGGGAGATATTGTGAATGCCAATAAAGGAGCATTCAAGCATGAAGATATGAAGGTGTGGCTGTGTGATCAAACTAACCAATTTCAAGGAGTCATGAGCTAATCTCTCTAGTGGAGCAACCAATTATTCTATATGGTTCAATGAGGGATAATGGAAGGTATTGGTCTCCACTCATGCTTCATTTGTAACTACTCAAGATGAGATGGTGAGAAGGTATGACCTTGATGCTCTTATTAAAGCCATCAAGAAAAGTTCTGATAAAGTATTTGGTAATTCGTTTAATGCATCAAATATCTCTAAGTCATTGATTTTAGATTCATGAGAATTTCATCATATGATTAGTGACTCAAATCTGATCAGCAATGTAAAGTCATATTTAGTCAATGTAGTGATTGCAAATGGGGATAAAATACAAATAAAAGGTGTAGGCAACCTTAGGTTGCTTGATAAAGAATCTAAAGCCTTTTATATGCTTAGATTTACATCAAACTTATTATCTGTGAAAAAACAACCGCTTATCTAAATTTTTAGTCCTAATGATCTGCATTTGTAGGATATTAAAACCAGTATGTTCCTTGGAAAAGGAGTATCCAAGGATTGGTTTGTATATATTCATTGACTCCAAGACAACCTCTTATCTTTCATGTTCTTCTAGTTATGTTTCTGCTATGGATAATAACGCGTTATGGCATGCTAGATTAGGGCACCCTCATTCTCTTGCTTAAGGATTATTGTTGCCTAGTATTTATTTTAAAAATAATAAATGTGAAGCTTGTATACTTGGCAAACATTATAAATAGGTGTTTCCCAAATCTTTAACTATATATGAGAAGTGTTTTGATTTGGTTCATTCTGATGTTTGGACTTCACATTTTGCATCTAGAGAAATCATAAGTATTTTGTCACATTCATTGATTAAAAAATAAAATATATTTGGCTAAATTTGCTTTCTTCTAAAGATAGGGTACTTGAAGCTTTCACTAACTTCCAAAGCTATGTGACTAACCATTTCAATGTCAAGATAAAAAAATTTAGATCAGATAATGGAAGGGAGTACAATGGTCAAGAATTCAAAAACCATTTAGCCAAGCATGAGATCATTCATCAAACAAGTTGTACATACATATCACACCAAAATAAGTAGCTTAAAGAAAGAACAAACATTTGATGGAGGTGGCTAGATCAATGATGTGTCAGTAATGTTCCAAAGAGGTTTTGAGGAGATGTTGTGGTGTCTGCATGTTACTTGATCAATCAAATTCCAACCAAAATTCTCAATGATGTCTTTTCATTTGAGGTATTGAATAAATTAAAACATATTTAGCCACTTACGTGTGTTTTGTTGTGTGTGTTCTGTTTTGATCACAGGAGAAAAATACACAAGCTTGAGACAAATAATATTAAAACTATTTTTATTGGATATTAAATAACCGAGGAAGTATAAATATCTATGTACCAAAAATCAGGAAAGTAATAGTGTCCAAAGATGTCAAGTTCGTGGACATAAAGGGATTCTATGATGAGAAGAACTGCAATAACCTAAAGGATCTATCTCATCCACCCTCGGACCCAGCTACAAACCTTATGCTCATTTTGGAGAGTTTCAGGATCATTTAACCTAAGGATAAATATGAAAGTATGTGGTGAGGCACACCTATGGAATCTCACGTTACCGAAGAAGACATCTACTTTGATCATGAGGGAGGCACACACATGAAGAAACCGGAAGAAGGTGGTTCATCTAGTCATGATCAATGAGAAGTGTCTCAAGAATATGATCAAGAGGAAGATCATGAGAATGATCAAGAGAAAGAAAAATAAATTGAAGAGGTGCAACCTTTGAGAAGGAACACAAGGGTTAAGAAGCCATATAAGTGGGTGGACACAAGAGTCTACTACAACAACAAAGCAGTAGTCCATCCTATACAAGTGGTTTACTCTCTTGCTCATTCTCCTATTGAACATCAAGTCTTTATTGGAAAATTAGACGAAGACAAATACTAAAGACCTATGAGGAGGCCATGGAACACAAGTATGAGATATTCTGTAGGTGAAGAATGAAAGCCATGGATCACAATCATACTTATTATGAGGAAGACCTTCCTAAAGGAAAGACAGCTGTGAGTTCCAAATTAGTGATGACCATTAAGTACAAAAATAATACGGAGATATAACAACATAAGACAAGACTACTTGGATACATTTGCACCTGTCGCCAAACTTCACATGGTAAGGGTTGTTCTTTCATTAGCTACTAACATTGTGTGGGAATTTTGGCATATGGATGAAAGAAATGCATTTCTACAAGGTGAACTAAGGGATGAAGTGTACATGACTCTCCACAAGGTCTTGAGGATATGGTCGCACCATGAAAGGTTCTTAGACTCAGAAAAGCTATTTATGGGTTGAAACAGTCTCCTAGATCTTGGTATCATAAACTAAGTACAACTCTCGAAGATAGGGGGTTTTCCGAGGCTGACCAAACTCTCTTCACCCTACAAAGCTAAGAAGGTATAATGGTCATTCTTGTGTATGTGGATGTGGATGATATCATCATCTCCGGAAATGATAATGTTGGTATTCAAGCCACTAAGACATTTCTTAAATTTATTTTTGATATAAAATATCTTGGTGAACTAAAGTACTTCGTAGGGATAAAAGTGTGTTACTCTAAAGAGGGACTCTTTTTATCTCAAAAAAAGTACACACTTGATTTATTGACTGAAGCAGGAAAGCTTAGAGCAAAACCAGCAAAGACATCCCTTGAAGAAGGCTACAAAGTCATAAGAGAGGAAGATATCAATGGGAGTTCAGAACTTGTTGGCTATTGTGACGCTGATTGGGATGGAGATAGAGTGGACATGAAGTTTACAACAGGCTATTGCACATTTATTGGAGAAAACCTAGTCACTTTGAAGAGTAGGAAGCATAAGCTGGTATTTTGTTCAAGTGCAAAAACGGAATACAAAGCCATGAGAAAGCTCACCAAGGAGCTTATTTGGCTAAAAGGACTTCTCAAGGACTTGGGAATTGAATCATCTAACCCAGTCACCATGCACTGCGATAATCCAACGGCCATTCACATTGCATCTAACTCAGTGTTTCATGAGAGAACCAAGTACATCGAAGTGGACTATCATAAAGTGAGGCAAATGGTGGAGCAATGAGTGATTCTACCATGCTACACAAGGAGCTTGGATCAACTAGTTGAGATCTTTACCAGAGCAGCCAACACCAAAGTTTGTGAGTTCATTCATTCGAAGCTTGGACTCATAGACCTATCTGAGTCTCATGCCTCTAGGCCATGAAGTCTATACTTTTTTTTCCCATAGTGTGGTTTTTTCCTATGTGATTTTCCACACAGGTTTTTAATGAGATAGATCTTCATGGTTCCAACCTTGATCTCTGAAGTTCATATGGTCAAGTTTGAGGCGGTGTGTAAAAGTGAACAGTAACTTGAGTGTACAGTAACTTGGGTGAAAAGCGAATTGATATTTTTTTTTATTTAGCTTCTTTAATAAGCCAAATTTGTTTGGCTTCCCTAGAAAGTTAAACCTTCTTATAATCTTTTGTAGCCACAATTATCAAGATTAAGAAAATTAAATTTCTCTTTATTCTCTTTTCTCCATATTCTCTCTATAATCTCTTCATATTCTCTCTTGTGTTCTTCATTTTTTTGTCAACTACCCATTTAAAATAGATCTAATGTTATTCAGATGAGCCGATTCTCCGAAAAGCACATCCGTATGTCCATGTCTGATCTATATGAGAGAAGATATATCTTCTAATTCTCGATTCTTTCACTAATGAGTCTGCCCGACTATTCATACTACGAGGAGTATGAATTAGACTTATGTCTTCGAAATCTTCTTATGGCCTCTGGAACAATTCAATTTCCGACGCGAAAGCTAGCCAGTCTATGAGATTAGTAGTCATTTCCAATAAATCTTTGGATGGCTATCTGATTTACCAGTTGAGCTACCAATGTTAGATTAGAGGCTTCGTACTATATATACATTATAGTAGTGTCTATAGAGTTTTAACTGATGATAAAATATTTCGCGATCGGTCTAGTTACCCAAGAAAAGCCTAATAACCTTCAAAAATGTGAAAGTTCATGTAGAGGTCAAATACATCTTCAATTGACGTACGATCTTACGCAGACCGCATATAGCACTTCTTCGGTGGCTTAAAGGCATTTCTATAAATCTGTATATAATATTAAATGTATCTTAGTGGACATACCCCACTCGCATTTTATATTGTTACCACCATCGACCGTATCATACTCATATACACTTTATATTCTCTAATTCGCACATCCTCTAGACTCTTAACCAACAACAACAACAACAAAAAAGCTTGAAGAAAATAAAATGATAAGGGAAGAATGTACTCCAAGTTCTTCATGGTGGGAAGATGTTCAACATCATCATAATGATCATGCAAGCTCCATTTCAACTTCTTTTTACCATAAGAATAATAACGGTAACAGTAATAATAACTCAAACGCAAACGCAAGCTGCGAAGGAGACAATCTCTCGATCTCAACGGTAAACACTTCAAATCGTTTTGACCTAACAGATGAATCATCCAATCGTCACTCTCTCTCAGCTCCGGATCACCCTGCTTCCACCGCCCACGAGTTGCTCCGAGACCACGTAGTCTCTTCTAATAATCATCTATGGAGTCTTGCCTACTTGTAAGTATTCATACGTTTATTCGTTTCTCTAGTTCTACGTTCTTACATGAAATTTACACAACGGTTCCATAGATTCAAAGTTTAGTTTAACTTTTAGTTCGACGCTCCACTCCATCATGATATCGCCTACTTAGTATTGCCATTTTTTTTGTTAAATTTTTAAAGGTGTTTTTATAAAAGAAAACGAATGCTTTCAAACTTGAAAAAATAAATAAAAGAACATTAGAACAAAAGAGAGGTCTAAAAGTTGGTTTATAGAAGTAAATTAGTAGCTCTTTTGAATTATTGTTCCCCAACAAATGATTTAACGTTTGATTGGTGAGGGTATGCCTATTATTTTGCACTTATGATTCATCTTTTATTATTGGCCACTCGAATAGGTAGTTTATTGGTATTAAACTAAAAAGTTGTAGTTTATTATAAAATATTTGTATACTTTTACAAATTCCAAAAAGAAAACTTAAGTTTAAAAATGTAGTGTTCTTTATTTGAAAAGTAAAAAAAAATAGCATATAAAATACACATATATTCATTAAAAATATTGTAACGTAATTCAATCGAACCCATATGTACCTTAAATTTTGTAATTATGATGATTATAAATGGACAGGCCTGGTAGAAACTTAGGAGATCAAATGATGGATCATCATCATCATCATCATCATCATAATCACATAACATCTTCAAGAAATAATTCATCGACAACATCAGAATTACCTTTTGAGCCAGTCTGCGACAACGCTAACGGTAACGGTTGGATCTACGACACAAACCAAGTAAGGTACGATCAAAGTAGTGAACAAAGGCTGTCAAAGTTGACGGATCTCGTAGGCAAACACTGGTCGCTTGCGCCACCGAATAATCCCGACATGAACCATAACCTTCATCATCACTTTGATCAGACAAACGAAGACGTTTCTATGTACAGACAGGCGTTGGAAGTGAAAAATGAGGAAGATCTTTGTTACAATAATGGGTTAAGTGGTGGTGCTTCGTTGTTTCATGATCCTATAGAAAGTTCCAGGAGTTTCCTTGATATAAGGCTAAGCAGGCCATTAACAGATATAAATCCCTCGTTTAAGCCATCCTTTAAGCCCTTAAACTTATCTGAGTTAAACAAGAAAGAGCATCAAACGGTATCACTGGTACGCGTACACCATTAATTATGTTTATATCATCAAATATGTGATGTTTATATCATCAAATATGTGATTTTTTCCACTGATTTTTGTCACTAGCAATAGCGTATCTAGTTTACTCATTCGCTTAAACGTTAGAGTTTACAATTAATGGATTTAATGTTTTGATATCTCCTTTGCAGCTTTATGCTTGGTGACGGAGGTTACTATATGGATGTGAAAATTTATTCTTAAAATTTTGATGGCAAACCCTATTACGTTTTGAAAATATTCTACTATTTTACGAATTTTTTTTTTGGTTTTAAGAATACCTGATTTTAAAAAAAAAAAAAAAAGAAGAAAAATTTCTTTCTGTTCCAAATTATTAGATCGTTTAAGAAGTTTTAACTTCATTTTATAAGATGTTTTACAAGTTCTATGCAGATTTTAGTAGTATTTAATATTTTAAACTATTCATTTCTAATCTTTTATGATTATTAGAAATGTATTTCTAACCAAATAAGTTTTTTTTTAAGAAGTAGCTTTTAATTTTCACGTAATTATCGACAACAACTTATATTTTGGGGAGAAATTACTGAACTTTTAAAAATCATTTCTTAACAGAAATTTTGGTGGTATTTGGAAATTATTTTCCTTACATATATTTTTCTGCTATCTGCATGCTTTTCATTAGTTTAGTTGCCAAATTCACCATAAGATCAGTTCATTCCTCGCATACCTCATTCAGTACCACATATTAATCGAACACATGCACTACGCTAAATTGTCAATAAGAGTTTATGCACAGAAAGCTAACCACGAATTTGGAAGCTATTTTTGCAGGCAACTGTGAGGTTGGGATCAACAAACGCTGGGAAGAAGAAAAGATGTGATGAAGTCTCCGATGAGGTCTCTAAGAAGGCCAAGAGCGGCCGCGACTCCACGCTCTCGCCGGATAAGGTAATCTTTACAGAATAGAGTTATGTTTGTACGTGCACCCAAGTACGTATCCCTTAATAATCCAAAAAGTTAGTGAGTTTTCCTCTGCGTTAACTATATAACAAGTTAATCTACGTTAGAGTAAAACTCTACGTTGACAAACACTGACTTTGAAGATTATGTTTTTATAAAAGAACTCGAAATTATTGTTTGATTGGAAATTTTATATTGGAACATAAGATAACAATCAGTAACTATTTTCTCAAAAAAAAACTATTTTCTCTACTATATTAATTTGCCAAAAATATAGAATAATGATCTTGTATAGAAAATGTGGTTTTGAATGAAATTAATATTGGAAATATACAAAAGTGAGGTTACTTAACATTATTTTCGAAAAATAAATGGCAGGAATTACCGAAAGCCAAGCTTCGAGACAAGATCACGACTCTACAGCAAATTGTGTCTCCCTTTGGAAAGGTACTACAAAAAGGGACTTCTTTTTTAGTTTTCATTTTCTTATACATATTGCTCCTTAATTTAACGTTCCTTTTTGTGAATACATGGAAGGAAATTTAATATCGTTTTGAAAATCTTTCAGACAGATACTGCTTCTGTGCTACAAGAGGCCATCACTTACATAAATTTTTATCAAGAACAAGTAAAGGTAAAATATTTACACGTACCAAAATGATGATTGTTGCATGCACATGCAAGCCCTTAATTGATAATCTTAATTGATCATTCGGTTGGCCTGTTTACGATCATGCAGCTGCTTAGCACTCCTTATATGAAGAACTCATCAATCAAGGTAACGTTTTAAGGAGAAAAATGTTTGGATACTTTAAATATGATTCTCAATAGATATGTTACTAATTACATATTAAATAAAGAACATGTTCTGTTAGTCAATAATAATGGTACGTATATGCATGGTTTTAGGATCCATGGGGAGGATGGGACAGAGAAGAGCACAACAAAAGAGGACCAAAACATTTAGACCTAAAGAGTAGAGGGCTTTGTTTGGTTCCTATTTCCTGCACCCCAATTGCATACCACGATAACAGTGCAACTGACTACTGGAGTCCCTCGTATAGAGGTTCTTTGTATCGCTGATAATGAGCACCATCAACTGGTATGTGAAGAGAGACCGATTTGATTAGCGATAAACCATTTGAAACATCCATCGGTGATTTTGCAGTGGAGCAAGCAGTAGAAAATAAGAACATTATATGTATATTTACTATATACATATATATTAATCAGTGGGTCGTAGTTATATGATTTGCAGATATTCCGGTTAACCGGTCCTTAAATATGTATTATAGCCTTATATTATACAATAATATTGGGGTTTGATTTAGATATAATACAATGCAATACAAGATTAGCTTACTTATGTACATCCTTGAATTCCACTACCATTTGACGAGAAGCAAGCCATTCAAATATTTGACGTAGGATTTTCCAATGTGTACGGTCTTATTTTTATTTTCTTATAATTCTGATTTCAACCTGGAATCAGTTTGATTTCGTAACCAAAAGTTATCTTTAAATCTAAAAGATTTTAAATAAACTCTCACATATTATACGTTTTGGTTTTTCTATAGTACAATTATTTAGATATATAATAATCAAAATTATTGTTTGCTTTGCACCTTTTTAAAATGTTTTTTATTCGGTTTGTAACGGTCTCGACAAATTAGATGTGTAAATGGGCTTCAAAAAGAATAGAGCTTCAAAACTCATAGGCTTCAAAAGGAACAAGACATGGTTCAAGGTTCCGTTCTTTCACCACACTTCAGCCATTTTATCAAGCTTTTCCATAAGAAAACTCTAATCTTGGGGTACGCATTCACATTCCAGTACTGTTAAGCTAGAAAGCTCAAGTTAGGGCTAAAGATCTCTTTGTTAATCTTGTTTCATCTTTTTAATCTCATGCGGTCAAACCCAATAACCTGACCTAATTGAGTACTTCTATAATGGTCACTACAAGAAAAAAGACTATTTGCCACCACCAAAAAGATCACAAAATAGTGACAAATACAACTAAAAAATCAGTCGCAAATATTTTGTCGCAGCTCTTTTTGTCTCAAAATTGCTCATTTGCATCTACACTATGACGCCTACTCATAGTCGTACATTAAAGACTGTTTAGTTACTACTTTTTTGCAGTATAAAAAGAAAAAAAATAATAACTGAAAAACTATTAATAACTGAAAAATATAAACTAAAAGTATTTTAGTACTGATTGTTATTATTGAAATTGGTTAAAAATTAGAATTGGTTTAGAAATAAAAAATGTTTATCAGAAATATCTAGTTTAGTAATAAAAATCTGGTATACACGTTAAAATCAAATTACAAATCAGATTTTCATTGCCCATTTTACAAATCTAAACCGAAAAAGCAAAATAACAATTTCGAGTTGTATCCACTGGTGCCCTCTGCCATCCTATAGCACCCCCTTTGATGTCTTCCACCTTCCTCCGTCATTCAATGTTGTCAAACATCCAATCCGATGTTACACTTCCAAAAAATACAATAAAACATATATCAAGCGAATCTAAATAGGGAGCCGTTCACAGAATATGAACCATTTTTGGCTTGTTGTAGAGAAGGAGAAGAGGTCTTTAGTGGCATAAGAGACTGAGGTAGAGGAGGATATGAGGTCTTGAGAAGTAGAAGAGTAGATAGGACCTCCTCGCAAAGGAAAATATGATGTATTGTGTTGATTATGAGTTTGGTCAGTTTGAATAAGAAGAACAAAACTTGATTGTGGATTATTTTAAGGTATTTTTATTGATCATTAGAGATTAATGTTACAATATGAGTGTGAACGAGAGAAAAGAGACAGCACTCCACGGAGTGGTCAGAAAAGTACAAGTCGGTAACTGAGCTAAGATTGAGTAAACCCTAATTTTTAGCCATTAGTTTATGTGTTCAAGTGTGGATTCCTCTCCTTCTTTCCCTCGTCTCTCTATTATACATAAATCATCTCCTCTCTTTTTCCTAAGTCGGTTTAACCTAATGAGTTGGGCCAAGCTTAATGGGCCAAGAAATGTCGCTGAGTAACGGGCCAAGATGTCAAGTCAAGCTATCTGGACACGTGCATCAGGTGGATGGAGCTGAGTTAAGCCGAGACCAGTCGGCTTAATGGGCTGATTTCTTATTTGATGGCTTTGTGGAAGGATGTAATCCTTCTTCAACAATAAGTCCCCCCTGTTAACTTGTGAGAAATGCAGTTATTCTTTGTGAATTTGTGAGAATGGGTCTAGAGAATGGAGAACTCGATCTAGGGATGTTTCCTTAGGAGCTTTCTCTGGAGTGAAAGTTATTGAACGGTACCGTTCACTAGGTGAGGCCATCTGAGTGAATTGTAACAGTGTAATTGTCATTCACTCTGCGAGGCTGCCTGATTGAATCGTGACAAGTGTGTATGTCATTCACTCTGCGAGACTGCCTGAGTGAACTGTGATAGATGTATGCATCAAAAAGTCTGGTGTGACTATCTTTTAGTCGGCGGAAACGATCCTTCCCAGCAAGGGTTGATGTCCCAGTTTAATTTGGTCTAATATGATTCTGATTTGATTTGGTTTTTTATTTGCTCAATCAATCTTGAATTTAAACCAGGTGTGGTTTCTTCAAAAGGTGAAATCGTCGCGCCTAAAAAGGTGGGAAATAGGTGGTGGGTCTAATGATGATGCCGCCTTCGAGAGCCGCACCTTTCTCTATAAATAGGCGCCCATCCCTTAGTTCTTCACTTCTCTCCATGTTAGAAGGTACTTTCTCTCTCTCTATCTCTTCTCCACTTTTAGTTTTTTTTTCTGGCCAATCACCGTACATTTGCTCGATTTCTCTGTTTTGGTCGTTGGTCTTCATCCGTTATTGAAGAGAAGATGTCGTCGATCCGAAAGTTTTCAAGATTCGAGATTGATGGTCAACTTGCAATTGATGAGAATTTCCTCGGGATGGCCAAACAATAAGGAGCATCATCGTCGCCTGACAAGACATGAGTTTACATGACCTAAAAAAGCAAATCAAATTTGATATCATTAAGATGGAGTTTTTGGGATTCATCAAAGACTTCATTAAGATTTGGTGATGGAGATCAAACAAAATCGAATAGTTTAAGCCAAACACGAGATTCATGTTAGGAAAAGATAAAAAAAAAATTACTTTCATGGTTGATGGAAATTGAAACATTAGCTAAGAAGTGTTTGCTTGAAAAGAAACAGATAATAATGTGATAATCGGACAAAGCAACTCAGATATTCCTACTAATAATCAGATGCAAGCCAAAACAGAATGAATAAAAAATAAGTCTGAAAACTTTTCAGGAGTCAGTTGTATGCAAACCTATATATATATATATATATATATATATCTGACTGTATCTTTTCAAACACACATATAACTGAATAATTATGATTCTCCAAAATTTGGATTAACATTTTCATATAGTGAAAAGATTAATTATATAAAGAAACAAAATGAGAGGGCAAAGAAAATAAATGAGAAAGCATTACGAAAATATCGAAGAAAGGGGAAGAGTATTTTAAAAGCTTTAAAAGGAGCAGCACTCTTGCCAAGGCCAACGTCTCTGCCATCCATACTCTCTTGTTTTGTTTTCTTATTTATGTATCCATACCCTCTTGTATTCTCTTATTCTTGATAATTACTATATTATACTTTTATACCATACTTTTATTGCATTGATTTGGTTGAACATTTTTACTACAATGTATTGAACAACTTCAACACAACTTTTCAGGTCACAATCCTCAAATTGAAGGTTGTAAAGTTTTCTAATGCTCATCACATGCAAAATAAGATACCAAAATTGTATTTTTGTAAAATTTGTTTCTAACAAATATATATGTAAAATAGTAGCATTAGAATTAAGAAAAAAAAGTATAATTAAATTGATTTCTTTTATACGTTGAGTTATTTTGTCCAGGAATAACATTATGATTCTACATACACACAGAACCGGTCTTTGCTAAAGGTGGTAAGATTTAGATGCCACAATAATACTATATATATTAAAAGGCATAAATTTCTGAAAGTTAATCACGGTTCAGTGGTTTTGTGTTACTGTACATCTTTTGGAGGTTCAAAGTCTCAAGATTAAAAAAATGTATATAGGTTCAATTTGTTTTTCTGCTTTAGTCAATAAAACCGACTGCACAAACGTGACTACATATTTTTTTATAAAAAACACCTAAATTTAATAAAATATATTTAAATATCATGAAAATTAGTAACAATACTCTTTTCTTTTCATAAAATGTTAATTCTAAGATTATTTTTCATTTTATAAAGAGTATTGGAAAAAAAATTTGGAAAAAAAGAAGATCTTGTTTAACCCTATTCTTTTAGTGTGTCTAATTAAAAATACAATTTAAATATATTTAGTTATTAACTAATGACAAAAGTTATTGTTAATATTTTTTTAAAAAAATGTGTGAAAATTTATAGAATGATACTATTTGTAGATAAAAAGGGATATGTAATATCATACAACTAAAACACCGTTATTTATTTATTTTGGATCACAAATGGTAACGTCAAAACATTCTTAAAATATTTGTATCTATAAATAGCAAGGATGGGGAATTAGTTTGTAAACTCTTTTTACTTTGAAACTTTAGTTTGTAAACTCTTGCAATAACCATATCCAATACTAATTTCTAAGCATACACTCGTATGGCATTTTCTTCAACACGGATGATTGGCTACATTTTAATTAAGCGTTTTCATATGCACATACTATTTTTCATCCTCGAAACCTTGAATATCAGTGTGTTAACACATATGCATCCTTGTTGGTAGAGTTTTTTAAAGCTCAGAAAAATTTGGACAGTTTCTCAATTAATATTTGGGTGAAAATTCTCAATTAATATGTATCATTTTAATGCAGAAACTATGCTACTCTTTTTTGTATTGATCTAATTTTTTCGGATGTTCCGTATGAACCTGTTCGTAGAGTTCATGTCCATAGTTTTATATAATTTCAAAAGATATCAAATATGATTCAGTAAAAAAAAAATATGATTCAGTAATATGTGGATTTCATTTTTGTTCCAAATATTATCTCTGTTCGTAAAATGTAGTGTTCGTACTACAAAATTTGTAGATTTGAATCAAAAATTACCTAATGTTACTTGTATATATACAACAAGTTTCGCAGAGACAAAAATATATAAAATATAAGATATGAGTTTTATACGTTATTTATTAGGCGGTTGAATTTAATTTTGTAAACCGTTTGTTATTATTTATCTAAAATTCAAAACTATGGAAAATTTCATCATGCTGATTCTTCTACATCTTCGAAATTAAATGAAGACGTTAGGTAAACGACTCAACGTGCCTTATCGTCAAATTTGTTGATATTCAAAAAGAATATGAGATATTTACATGGTGAGGAATTTAGTGCAAATAATATACAAGCATGGTCACAGTCATTTACAACGTAATCATGATTTAGTATCACTCGATATTTATCAAGTCCATATTTATATCTTATAACCAACATATGATGTATGATATAAATGTTAAAAAGTAGCACTCCGAATTTATATCTCAACACTTTTAAGATGTAGATATGGAGTTGTGATTCAGTAATATTATGCTATTAAAGATCGTTAAGTGTTTTGACTTATACGTATATAAGTATATGATGTCAAAGATATGAATAATGTGAATCCTGGAACCTTTTTTTTTTTGGAATAGATTGAAGGAAGGGAGACATGAGTCACACCTCCGGAAAAGGTAAACTAAGCTTAAGAGATTTCTCCTTAAAAACTAATCCTGTGGGACACTTGTCCTTTCACCAAATTGCATATCCTAGTTAACGAACACACACACATTAATCAAGAGATGGTACATACGTAATAATAAATTATTTAAAAGAAAGTTTCAAAGAAAAAAAGATAACCTTCTCGTGAAGATATCAGTCCACTAACCTTTTTTGTTCCATGTAAAGGTAATCAAAAACTTGGAAGTCCAGATTGAGTTACTGTGTTTTCTGCCCAATGAAAAATTCTGATCGAAGTTTTAAAACTTTTTACTTCCCATTTGATGAATTATACTTTGTCAAACTCACATCTCTATATTCCCTTTTTTAATATTTAAAACATTTCATTTTCTCATTTTTTCATTTTCTCATTTTTTCATAAAAAAAAAACTTCTCTCTCTATCCCCCACCCAGCAACACAAAACCCATACATACATGTATAAAAAATAATCCACTCATTATATAAACACTCTCTCCACACACTCTCCAAAGTAACGAAAAACAAAACAAAACCCAAAGCCAAAGCTCGCAGTCAAAATCTCAACATCATAGGGTTTTTTTCCTCTTCTTCTAGAGAATAGGGTTTTCGAAATTGAGTAATATCTCCATCTGGGTCTTGTCAGATAAATCGAAAATGGTCAGAGAAGATCACGAGGAGGAGGAGGAGATGATGGTGGCGGCGACGAAACCTGCATGGCTTGAAGGATTACTGTCGGAAACTTTCTTCTCGAGCTGTGGAATCCACGAGAGTCGCCGCAAAAGCGAGAAGAACGTGTTATGCTTGCTCTGTTGTCTCAGTGTTTGTGCTCACTGCCTCCCTTCCCATCGCTCTCATCCTCTTCTTCAGGTAATGAGTTTTCTTCAGTTTTTTATTTACAGATTTTCACAAATTATTCATTCATTGGTGTTGAAATTAACCAATTATGCATCAATTCCTTATGCGCAATTTCACAAGTTTCTTTTATATTTATTTTTATTTTCTTGCGATTTCTTACTAACAATTATACAAACAAGAACCACTGTGTGTACGTGTGTTTTTCCTGTTAATCGATTTCCCAAAGAGAATTCTCTCTCTCACACATGAGAGTTTTTGGATTGTAGCTATATTTTTAAAACCCTTGTTCTTTTTAATTTGTCTTGGTAACTTTCTTGGAAATTTCTCAATTCCATGGAAACCAAATATCTGGTGTTTTATTTCTTTGTGCAATTAATATGAGTTACTTCAGTTCACATGCACATATTTCTGCTTTAATAATTACATATCCAACATCTTTTCAGATTTTCTTAAAATGCAAATTATTAGGCCTTTTAGAAATTAAAGTATGACAAGTCTTTTCTAATTGGACCTTTTTAGAACAAATCTCTCAAATAGCCTTTTTAAAAAAAATTGTTACAAAAATTAACCTAAAAGATTAAAATATTTTTTTTAAAAAAAAATTAATATTTTTTATTTTAAAAAATTTTAAACTCCGTCTCCAAAATTTTACTTCATAACTCTAAACCTTAAATTTATATTAGTTAACCCAAAGAATATAAATATATATTTACACTTTTTAATAAAATTTATTTTGACCATTTTTCTCTTTAAAAGTTATTTTGGTAACAAAAACCTTTTAAGACTATCTTAAGTTATTTTTCTTTTTATTATCATAAAATTTTCTTCTCCCTGAAAACTATAATGTTCATCTTCCTTAATTTCTCTGCCCTTTTAAATTTTACTCTAATTGAGCTTCAGATTTGACTCAGTTGCTCTAAACACGTGATCACTTCTCTAATTACGTTTGATAATTGTAGAGGTTTGAAAGCACAGTCCAGAATGTAAACATTACTATATCTTTTTTTTTGTTGAAATAAAACATTACTATATCATGTATGTATACATCATTGATAGCATTGGACATGAATTGTCTATTGTTTGGATTTGGTTTGTTTCTATATATAGTATGTGTCTTTTTCTCCTGTTTTATATATGCTTCTCTTTTCAAAACTGCTTGGTTCCTTTAAATTGTCTCAACTTCTCTTGAGCTGTTGCTTTCAAACAACATCAAAACTTTGACCAAATTCCTTTTCCTTCACTTCCATTTACTGCTTTCTACAGTCTTTCTTTTTTATAAATGTAGTAATTTAAAATTCATTTTCCACTATTCCCCGTAACAATTATTGGTGCAAATTTAATTATAAGACTTATGAAATGTTATTTATTCTCGGTAGTTACCATGTTGTGTGCTTCAGGGAAGTAGCGGAAGTTTGTTTCAGTAATTAGAATTTTGCCCCCATTAATTTGTATTCTATCAGTGAAGTCCTTGGTTTGTGAAATGGCAGGTGAGGCGGTACGTTTATCATGACGTCGTTCGGCTGAGTGATCTTGAGAAGCTCATAGATTGTTCATATATTCAGGTGAATGATCCTCTCTGAATTTCATTTTATATAGTTGAAAATGTCTGTTACTAATTAATTGAAATTTTTTATATTCAGTCATATACAATTAATGGTGCCAAAGTGATATTTGTAAACCAAAGACCACAATCAAGAGCTAAGGTCTCTCCCAGTGTTTGCTTCACCTGTGATAGAATCCTCCAAGAACCATTCAACTTTTGTTCCCTCTCTTGCAAGGTAATTGCAATTAATGAACATATTCATTTTGGTTCTTTCAGAAAAAAAGAGAGAACATATTCATGTTGGAATTATTTTACTTTTGAATGTTTGAACCCTAAGAAAATAACTTCAAACATTTATTTTAAAAGAACTTCAAACATTTAAATATTCCTGACTAGTGAAAAACAAGGAATTTTAGTTATAAGTTGTTGGCACAGTTGACCCATTAATTCATGAGATTCTCTTGTTTTATTGTTTTTGTTCTAACAAATTTTAAATAATATTAAAATAGTACTTGCTCAAAATAATTTAGAATAGAACAATTGCTTCAACTTTTAACATATCTCATATAGTTTTTAAAAAAAAAAATTTCTCTAATGACGAAAAGAACAAAGTTTAGAAAACAGCTGTTTTCCATTCTTTATAATAATCATATGATATTTTCCTTGGATTATATGTCATTTTTTAAATTCTATTAAACACATGTGAAAGTACAAAGTAGGTACTTCCCTAGGTGTATGAACTATCATGTACAATATAAGACTTATCTCTTATTATGTTATATAAGTCACTGTTATGTTACCTTATTACTGATGAAAACATAACATATATGTGTAGGTGGATTACTTAGTACATCAAGGGAATGATTTATCAAGTATTCTCTATAGAATCGATGAATCAGATTTCACGTTTTCAAGTTTGCGAATGGACGGACACAATCAGCTCGGAGAGATATCAACAATGGAGGACGAGACCGACGATATTGTGGTAATCTCAGATCAATCGGAGGAAGGTAACAATAGTAATAAGGAGAAAAGGAAGAAGAAGAAAGAGAGCCATTATTTGCCTGGGATGGTTCTTTCACTTGGTAGCAGAAGAAAAGGTGCTCCTCATAGGGCTCCTTTCTCATAATTTAAAACAGAAATAAAATCATTGGCAAACAAATTATATATATATATATAAGCATTATATGTCTAAATAATTAAATATATATGTATCGTATTCTTAGGTATTTCTTGTAACGGGTACGATAAGATCATTACTATTTTATGAATTTATAACCTACGTATGTTTGCTTTTTTCTTTATCATGGTTTTTTTTTTGCATTTTTACTTGTGTTAATGTGAATTATTTGAACACCGTGTTAATGTGAAATTAGTTTTTAAATTTATGTGTTTATATATTACTGGCCCTTTCATGAATAAATACTTGGTCTTATTGGTTAGACAAATTAAAGTAAAATTGTAGAGTAAAATTTCACATTTAAATCAATAGGGTTAAGATAGTGGCATTTGATGGATAACCCCAATACGGTGAACCCGCATTTCAATTCCCGTTAGCCATGCAGATATGTATTATTATTTTCGGTTCAGTTGAATATCCGAAAAAGAGTTCATCCATAGACTACATCTTTTATCCATGAATTAAATCTGATTTTTTAATATATCTAAATTTAACCCTTTCGCTTTCAAATTTTTTTCTTTCACATTTACATCAATTTTCTCTAAACTGTCCCAGTCATATGAAAAAATGAGAAAAAAATGTTAATCATTTTTGAAGAGAAATTTGGAGTAACACCTAAAAGGCTAAAACTATTAACTATATATCTCTATTTTCTTCTTAACTCTTTATTACTCTATATATTGCTCTACATTATTTACTCTAATAACCACTAATCAGACCCACTGTGTTACTCTATATATTGCTCTACATTATTTACTCTAGTAACCACTAATCAGACCCACTGTGTTACTCTATATATTGCTCTACATTATTTACTCTAGTAACCACTAATCAGACCCACTGTGTCTTTTATCATTTGGTACTTTATAAAAGTATATACTGATTTTAAATTGGAATATTAAAAAGTGAACTCGTCGTTTGTGTAATTTTCATTGGGAGATGGAACAAACGACGACAGGTTTTCACGGGGACAGCTGAAATGTCACAGCTGCGTCATGAATCAGCACCGTCTATTCTCTTTTTTTCTGCGTCAATCCACTTTATGTTCTTCTATTTGCTATATACTGTATGTTCACTATGTTCTTTCTTCATTTTTGTCAACTCACTATGTTCTTTTCTAACCAAACATTCAATATAGAAGACTTTTTTTTTTTTGAAAAAGAGCTGCTTTAGAAGATTTTATTGTTATAATGAAGTTAATTTAGTAAATTTAATATATATTAATTCTTTTTTAAAAAGTGTCCATTTCAAATGATTTATTATATAATTAATATTTAAAACATAAATTAAAATGTAATGTAAAATATGAATGGTGCTCTATAGGTAAAGTAAAAAAGTAAAAATAAATTATTTTTAATATGTGTGGAAAACTTAAAAACAATTTTTCATATGCAAAAAAGACTATGAATTAGTCAAACTTTTAAGTATGATGAAATCATTGAAAAATGAACCCTGCAATACAAATTCATCGTTTGTGATTATATATATAAATGCAATGCTTTACTTTCAACCAAACGAAAAAAAAAAACATGTTCACTGTAATATAATAAAAAAAATTCAAATATTAAAAAAATTGGAAGTGGAACCTATAAATTTTTTAATCCGAAATCACAATATATGATATTAATTTGATTCCAACAATCACTCGAACTGAAAATCTTTGACATAATGACTAAAGATCTTTTCATCTATTAGATTAGACATAGATTTTATTTTTCTTAAACTCATTTTTTAATATTGTCTAAACTACCTCTCTCTCTTTTAGAACTTTTTTTGTTATAAATGTCTCTTTCTATGTTTAGTTTTGAGTATTCGATTTTTGTTTAGTTCTTGCATAGTGCAAATCGATTCTTTTTACAAGTCTTAAGTTTCTTGTGTTTAGGGCTTTGTTTTCCCAGTTGTTCAAAGCTTTGTCTCTAGGAACCAGAACTTAAAATCTTTTGGCTATTTATATTCTACGATCCCACTTTTCCTTTTTTTTGGGTCAAAATCTTACCTTGTAATTTATCCTTTGTATTATTTATTTATCCATATATAAATTAATAAATGACCAAATAAATGAAGTATATATAAGAGACTTCAGCAGGAATATACTCGCTGTATATTTTCTTCATTCATTCAGAAAAGGAAAGAATATACTTACTGTACATTTTATGAGTTTTTATTTTGTCGGGAACATTTTTCTCGCTGGCTTGGATTTATGGTGTAAGACTAGATACTGACATCGTTGGTATAAAAGCGATTTAAGTTTGCCTTCATAATTGTCCTTTGAAATGTTACTATAACCTATTATTGTTTTTATACACAAGCGCCTATTGATTTAGTCCCCCAACCATGAAGTGGGTTTAACTCCCTATGCAGGAATCCGAAGATAAAACTGAAATAAAACAAATATATAGTTTCTGAACTTTAAACAAATTTTAAAGCAAAGAAAAAAGAAAAGAAAAACTTCAAACAAACATATAGTTCGGCATATTTTAACCCATTAGTTATACTGTCAAAACTACCACCAACTACAGTTTTTAGTGCTTATAAATATATAGATTCTTGGTGAATATGCCAAAAAAGTATGTACAAGAAAGAAGTAAATTTTTAGTATGAGACACTTATTGTTTTTCTCTGCGGTTGATTGCATAAAATAAGGAATCCCCTTTGGTCTTATTGTAGTGGTGTATAACGAATGATAGGATCTAAAATTTAATCTAGACGGCGATTATAATTCCTCCTAGATAAAAATCGGTTCCAAACGTAATAATTAAAATCTAATTTATATAGTTTAAATCGGTTTAAATTATTTTAAATCAGTTTAAGCCATTTTATTTTGTATATCTAAGTTTTTTGATGATTCATCAAAACAATTTTACAACTAAATAAAATATTAAAATATTTTATATAAATATAGAATATATATAAAATAATTTAGTATTCATTAACTCTTAAGCCTCACATAAGTCTAAATAATTTACATAATCTCTAATCTTCTGTAAAATACATAGTTACTGCTTAACGATTTCTTGAGCAGTGGAATGATCAAAACCACACTTAATTTATAACGGCTGGTGAGAAAAAAACTTTGCCTAACAAGCTTTTCGAGAAGAGTTGATATGTGAAGCTTCCTCGTGTCTCCAAAATAGGTACAATACCTTTCTTTGCCACTTTTAAAAAGTATTCATTGTTTTTTTCATTACTCCTTAGTAAATACTCTAGTCTTTTTTTAGAAGTAACATCTTCTAAGTTTTGTTTTTTGAACTTCTTCGATCTTTCAAATACTTCTAAACTTAGATTTGGACATTCTCTTGCGTTTTATCTTGTGTTGCTGGCGTAGAGTAGCAATGATGTGAGAAACACCCACGTTGGGATGATGCAAACTCATTACAATTACCCCTCTCTTCTTTTGTGGATTTGCAAACATATTTACACAATCTTCAACATATGTATTCTAGTATACTCCTCCATACCCCTCACATTGCATCCTTGCGACCTTGTTACCGTCCAAACTGAAGCATTAACCATAGTACTTCGTTTATCTGAGGCATAAAAAGAGAGGGGCTAACTCACTAAACCACCGGGTCACTCCATTGAAAAGGATAAAAAACCCTAGATACCTCTTGTCTCATCAAACAAAATGTTTTTACCTTCATTGGACTCTATAAAAACCTTCAAAAGCAAAGAATATGGGCTCTTCTTCTTTTACTTCCTCGGAAGTGAAACCTACAAGAGAGAGCATCAAACCAAGGAAACAATTATTTTTTTGTTCAAATTTGAGAGGGAAGACGACCTACAAAGAGTTATCGGCAACAAATCCTACCACTTTGGATATTGGATAATCAACACCCAATGATGGGAACTAGTTATCTCTGTTAAGAACTCTTAAGTGGTTAAATTGGTTTCTTGTATATTTATGTCTAAGGCTACGCCTTATATACATTCGTTACAATCGTGACATACAAGTACCCTAATTACATAAATACGTTAAGCTATACATATATGTGGACTAATTCCCAATACCCCCACTCAAGATGGAGTGTGCAGGTTACAAACACCCAACTTGAGAACAAAAGTGGTGGAGACATGCTTAGTGGAGATAACACCTTTTATAATTTCATCTCGCATGAAGTGACAATCCATTCCCATGTGTTTTGTGCGAGCATGAAAGACAGGGTTTGCAGCCAAATGTATCGCATATAAGCTATCATAATGTAGAGTGATGGACGGCCTGCAATCCACACCAAGAGCTGGGAGAAGATTTCGTAACCAAAGAAGCTCAGTGACTGTTTCAGCCATGGCGCGATACTCTGCCTCTACAGACGAAAGCGAAACAACGTCTTGCTTTAATGTTTTCCTTGATAATGGAGAGCCTCAAAGTTGAATGAACCAGCCAGTAAGGGAACGTCTAGTGACCGGGAAACCGCCCCAATCTGAGTCACACCAAGCAGTGAGAACAACTGGAGTGTGTGCACGCAAGAGAATGCCTTGTCCCAGACTGTTTTTCAGATAATGAACACTCTTAACGCTGCTTCACATTGATCTGGCTATGGGTCACTCATAAACTGAGATAATATATGAATGACATACGACAAGTCAGGTCGGTAACTCCAAGATATATAATCTTACTGATTAGTCGACGATAATTTCTTGGATTTGAAATTATCGTCGACTAATTAGTAAGCTTCGACAAGAGAAAGTTTGTGATGTTTCTTAAGCGGTAATGAAGCCGGTTTGACCCCTCAGAGGCCAGTTTCAGTGATGTTATCAAGCGCATATTTGCGTTGACACAAATAAATTCCAGTAGGATTTCATGCAACTTCGATTCCCAAGAAATATCGAAGAACTCTGAGATCCTTCATTCGAAAGTAGTCACTAAGATACCTCTTGAAATTGTGAATATAGGCGACTGAGCTGCCTGTGATGATCAAATCATCAACGTATACGAGTACACAAAGGGTCATGTTCTCCTTCTGAAGCGTGAATAGAGAGTAATCAAAAGGGTTTGTTCAAAACCAAAGTCCTTTACAGCCGTAGAAAGCTTTGCGTACCAGCATTTCGGAGCTTTGTTAAGACCATATAAAGACTTCTTCAGTCGACATACTTTCATTTTAATGTTAACACGAAACCCGGGTAGAAATTACATGTAAACTTCTTTGTCGAGATCACCGTGAAGAAATGCATTATGAACGTTCATTTCATACACTTCCCAATTGCGTGAAGCGATCTGTTGAAGAAATTCACAAATTTTCACCATCTTAGCTACCCAAGCAAAAGTCTCATTGAAATCCTGTCCCTCGGTTTGATTATTTCCGAGCACCACGAGACGAGCTTTATAATGCAATAAATTGGTGCTGGCGTCAAACTTTAAGCGGAAAACCCATTTACACCCAAGTGTTTCTTGCCTGCTGGCAGCTTCACAACTGTCCAAGTACCGCTCTTCACAAGCCTCGATCTCGTCATACACAACATCTCGTTAATTATCATCAAGAATGGCCTCTTGATAGCTACGGGGTTTTATTCCCTTAGTAATGGCCATGAGGTATGCCTCGTATGTAGGTGAAAAGTTTGAGCTGGAGATATAATTATCTAGAGGATATGGAGTAATTGATGGAGCAGGCTCGTGAAGTAGCGATGCGACGTAGTCAGCAAGTTTTATTGGAGGCTTTTTATTCCGATGTCCACGTCCTAGTGCATCTTATTCAACAACTGGTGCAGGTGTAGCTAAGTGAGCTTCTACTGCATTTTCCAGAGAATGTTCAATGACTAGTGCAGGTTCAACAACTGGTGCAGGTGGTAAGATCGTGTTAAAATCTGAACTAGGAAGCGTAGAAGATAACGTAGATATCAAAGCTGAAGAACTGATGCCAGAACCAGTAGATAAAAACTCAAGCGTCGGTGATGAAGTATTATCTACACTTAGAACAAGAGTCTCTACAACAATTTGATCATCTTACTTATGCGGAGGCCTAGAGAATTCATCCAGCGATGAGAGCTGATCAGGATTCAGTTCACAACTGAATTAAGGAAATTCAATCTCATTGAATATGACGTTGCGTGGAATCAAAACTATTCCAGTGTCAATATTGTACACTCTCCAACCTTTCTTGCTAAAAGGATATCCGAGAAAGATAGATCTATTACTGTGAGTCTCAAACTTGTCACTGCCATGCTTTTGATTGTGTAAATAACAAAGGCATCCAAGAACCCGAAGATGATCTAGCGGAGGTGGTCATTTGTAGATCATCTCAAATGGTTTTTACCATTTAATATTTTCGTTAGTGTACAATTGGTAATATATCATGCTGTGAGCGCACAATATCCCCAAAACTTAATTGGAAGACCAGACTAAAAACGGAGGGTGACGTTCAATATGTGATGATGTTTACGTTCGACTCTACCATTTTGCTGCGGAGTGTCAACACAAGAAGTTTCATGAATAATTCTATGTTGTGCAAAGAAATCCGAGAGACGGGTGAATTCAACTCAATTATCACTTTGTATAACTTGTAATTTCGTAAAAATTATCAATCTACTAAAGCCAAAAAAAATTCAGATGGAGTGGCGCATCTTTCTTGTTTGGAAGCAAATAGTTCCACACAGAACGAGAGAAATCGTCTAGGATAGTGAGAAAATATCGAGCACCACACATGAAAGTAGTAAGATATGGAACCCAAAGATCGCAGTGAATCATCTCAAAAGTAGAAGTTGTCTTATTAGTGCTTAAAAGAAAGGAGTCTCTCGCTTGCTTAGAGCGAATACAAATATCACAAGTCTTGGATTCAAAAACAGAACTACTTAAATCTGAAAGCTTCAACATCTCTAATGCCTTAGAGGATGGATGACCTAAGCGACGATGTCAAACATCCATGGAGAGTCCACTTGAGCTTGTAACCGCAGCCGCAACATCCACTACTCTAAAACATTACAGCCCATGCCTTTGTCTACCGGCTCAAATCAGCATATGAGTAATGCGGTCCTGGATAACACAAATCTGATCAGTGAGTTGAACTATGCATCCACTATCACGAGTTAGCTGAAATACTGAAACTAGATGACAATCAAGACCATCAACAAAGTAAACCTCCTGCAATTCCCGAGATGAACCCATACGAACACAACCATATTTCATGGATGTAGTAAAGCGTCCATCAAGTAGTTTGATCGTAACTGGAAACATATTAGTCACGTTGGACAAGAACCCAAGTATTCATGTCATATGATTTGATGCACCATAATCAATAATCCAAGATTCAAAAATGTACTTACTAAAGAGATGGTCATTTGAGTCAGGTTTGCGTTCATCAAGCATGTGTATTATTTTCTTCTATTGCGGGTCACTAAGTCCAATAATGTCAATCATGTCAGCCGAAGTCAACGTCTGAGGCTGAACAGAGAACGCTGATGCTGTCTGGCCGTGATTACCAGCATTAGAAGCGGCTACATGGTGCGCTTTCTCTGATCCTGCAACAACTTAGGCATTGCTTCGAGTTGAGCTCGTACCCGAAGAATAATATATACTCTACAAAGGATCCATTTAGGTCTTCATGGAATAGAAAGACATCTCGCAAGGAGTCCCATACCCATATCCCCCTACGTGAAGTCCATAGATTATCCCATCAACAGAGATCTCTAGAGACTTCCTTTCTTCCATTCTCCCCCCCCCCCCCCCCCCCCCTCCGTGAGGAAGTGGAGGGAAGACTAGAATGGCATGTAAAAAATAAAGCATAATTTATTTAAACTAAATGAGATTTTTCTAGGGCTTGAACTCTCTTCTCTTGCAGCTCTAGAAACTAATAAGATAGTTTAAATTACCTCAAAATTATTGTTAATAGATAGAAATGTTAAGTTTATTTACTTTGAACCACATATTTTGTGTAAGAATTAAAATAAAAACAAGAGGAGAGATTTTCTGTCTCTAAAATATTTTTCTCCACATTCTCTCTAAATAAACAAACCTTCATGATTCTTCTTCTCCTCTTCAACGTCGACGGTATTTTTAGCTTGCATCGGAGGAAAAATCAATGTTTTTTTTCTTCTCTGCTATGTCACTCTCTCTTTCTCTCTTTGGCCTTAATTAATTTCCTGGTTTTGAATTGTCGTTTCATTTTCCTCTCCTATTCGTGATAGATATGCATAGGCGTTTTAGCATTGGTGGTATCAGATCTAGTGTGAAGGCGAGGATTTGAGCAGGAGTATGTTGCCAGGTCGGCTTTATGGGAGGTCGGAGCTCATGTTTTGTTACTGGCTTGTTTTTTGGCGGTACCGGGGCGGTGGAGTCGATCCTCTCTCTGGCTTGTTAAATCACCGGTGGTGGCTTTAAGTTTCTTAGATCTAGGGTTTCGGCCTGAGCATGGCAGCGCTTAATGCTCTAGTTACCATGTTCTTTGTAGATCATGCGGCTGGTTCTCATCTTTGGACGCGTGAGGAGTTCACCTCTCAGTGGTGGAATTTTGTGGCAGCACGTCGCAAACCAAAGTTGCATCCTAAAATATGTTATTAAAGCGTGTGTTTATTGATACATATTAATGTGTTTATATAAAACTTAGAATATCCTTATCTCAATAGAGAAAGGTATCGATAATACTAAATCCCTAAAGAATAGGAAACTATCAACATTATGTATATCCATTACTCCTCCTCAAGTTGTCAATGAGATATCTTGAATGCCCAACTTGAAAAACAAGTATTGAAATGTAGGCGTAGGTAAAGCTTTAGTAAGAAGGTCTGTTGTTTGCTCCTTTGTAGAAATATGCTCCAAGACAAGAAACTTATCGAGCACAACATCCCGAGTCGTATGACAATCCTTCTCTACATGCTTCGTGCGTTCATGTAAGACAGGATTGGTAGCAATATGTATAGCAGACTTGCTATCACAGTGAAGTCGTATTGGTAGTTCATGCGTGAAACCAAGCATAAGAAGTAATCGCTTAAGCCATTTAAGCTCGCAAGTGGTGTCAGCCATGGCACGATATTCGGACTCAGCTGAAGAACGAGAGACAGTAGACTGCTTCTTCGTCTTCCATGAGACCAGTGAGTCACCAAGAAAGATCAAATAAGCACTAAGTGATCGTCTAGAGGTAGGACAAGATGACCAATCGACATCACATTGAGCTGTGATCTGTAGATTACACTTTGCTTTCAACATAATACCCTGGTCCGGCGTAACTTTGGGATATCGAACAACTCGCAGGGCTGCCAACCAGTGGTCTTCCAAAGGATTTTGAATGAATTGAGAAAAAATATGAATAATGTAGCTGAGTTCGGGACGAGTAAATGTCAGATAAATAAGACGAACAATGAGACAACGATACTTGCGGGGATGAGGCAGTAACATATGAGAATTTGTTTTATCTGCAGAAACTAATTTATGATTAAGCTATATTGGTGTAGAAGATGGCTTCGGTCCCAAAAACCCACATTCTGCAACAATATCCAATGTGTACTTGCGCTGAGACACAAAGATACCTTCTGGACCACGAGCTATTTCCAAACCTATAAAATATTTGAGCTTACCAAGATCTTTCATCTTGAAGCACTTGTTCAAGTAATTCTTAAACCTCTATATGACTGAGATACCATTCCTAACAATGATGAAGTCATCAACATAAAACAAGATATGTAGACATATGTTCTTGGTATGATCGACGAAGGAGAAAAGAGAGTAATCCTCCCGACTCTGTATGAAACCAAACGTAAGAAGAGCTTTGCTGAGCTTAGCAAACCAACACCTAGGTGCTTGTTTAGGCCATATAATGATTTTCTTATACGACACACTTGATTTGATTTCGTATTTTTAAAAGCAGGAGGAAGCTGCATATATATTTCTTTCTTCCAAATCACCATGTAAGAAGGCATTATGAACATCCATCTGATGAATCTCCCATCTCTGTGCTGAAGCAACAATTAGTAAAAATATAATAGTATTCATCTTAGCAACGGGAGCAAACGTATCATTATAATTACTGCCTTCTTTTTGTTTATTTTCAAGAGCAACAAGACGTGATTTAGGATGTTGAATTGTTCCGTCAGCATTGTATTTGTTTAAGTAGATCCATTGACATCCGATAGCTTTCTTTCCTGGAGGCAGTGTCGTGACATCCCAAGTATGTTGTTCCTCCAATGCAACAATTTATGTTTTCATCGCACCGTTGAAACGAGGATCTCGGACAGCTTCTTTGTAGTTTCTCGGAACAGATTATGTAGTAATAGTTGCAAGAAAAGCTTGAGGATTCTTAGTAAACAGAGAAGTAGATTAGTAATTAGCAATTGGATACGGAGTTTTACCTGGAGCCGTTGTCGAGAGTTCTGAATCAGAGAGTGCATGAGCGTGAGGGGAGGGGTTTGTAGCCTGAGCCGTATTAGTAACAAATTCTTTTAGGAGGGTAGAAGATTTCTTAGTTCATTTCCTCTTCCAAGAACCTCAAGCAACCCTGGCAACTGCGATTCATTTATTTTTGAAGTATCTGTAGGAGTAATAATCGACGATGGAGAAGATGGTGTTGGCACTGATGAAGGTGAAGAAATATTAGGAGTAGTTAAAGCATCTGATTTTTGGTTATCAATAGTAGGTAACTCTGCAGTCGGTATGCGAGCAGTTGGAGATGCACTCGGAGAAGATGGAGTCACCACAGTTGATGGGGTTTTTGGTAAAGTGCTCCCCCTTGATATAGACATCGGAACAATCCATTCATCAATAGGCTCATTGACTTGAAAACCGATCGAGAAACATAGGGAGTGTCATCAATTCCCGGAAACTTGTCTTCAAAGAAAATAACATCCCTACTCACAAAGAATTCATTGCGTTCTATATCAAACAACCGCCAACCCTTAGTTCCCAAAGGGTAACCAACAAAGATGTATTTACGACTTCTATCGCCAAATTTATCCTTATCTCTTGCTCGTCGTGAGCATAGCAAAGACATCCAAAGACCCGTAAGATCATACGCCGGTGGTTTTCCATGTAGCAGTTCATATGGCGTTTTCTCGTCTAAGAGTGGTGTTGGTGTTCGGTTAATGATACGTGCCGCGGTCATAATACTTTCTCCCCAAAACTCTACTGGAAGTCGCCCTTAAATAAACATGCTCAAGCTATATTCAGTATATGTATGTGTTTTATCTCAACACGTCCATTCTGTTGAGGCGTGTCAACACACGAAGTCTGATGATTTATCCCGTTTGCTTGGAAGAATGGTTTGATTACCATAAATTTTGTTCCATTATCAGTTCGTACCATATTTACACTACAACTGAATTTCTTTTCTGTCATGGCACAAAAATTTCAAAGTAGAGTGGAAACCTCAGACTTCTCAAGCATCAAGTATGTCTGTACTGCTCTTGAGTAGTCATCAACAATAGTAAGAAAGTAGTTTGCACCAAAAGAAGAAGGTTTCCGATATGGACCCTAAACATCACAGTGGATAAGAGAAAACAGGGCATCCGCTTTATTAAAACTATCAGGAAAAGACTTTCGTGTTTGTTTGGCACAAATGTTACATTGACTACAATTTGTAGAATCTATTTTAAAATTATCAAAATCGGTAGAGAAGACAGATTTTTGTATGATGGGTGTCCAAGACGATGATGCCACAGTACCGTTGAAGAAGGCTTCGACGTTGATGCTGCATTAACCTATGCGACTTTAACCCCAGTAAAGTAGTATATCCAAAGTAGTATACCCCCTCACGCTCTTCACCTGCTCCAATCAGAGTCCTCGAAAAACGGTCATGTAAAACACACAACGTATCAGTAAATATTGCTATACAACCAGTTTGTTTGAGTAATTTAGAAACCAATATTAGTGTGCAATAGAAGTTTAGCACGAATAAGACTTCATGGAGAACATCATCTTTGCTTAGTCGCAAAGTACCAAGCTTAGTTGCCTTTGAAGCTTTCCCATTCGGGAAGTTGATAGACAATGGTTGTATATCTAATACATCATGTAGGAGAGAGAGATCTCCTGTCATGTGATGAGAAGCCCATGTATCAATAATAGCATCAGTAATATTTGTTTTTTACTATATAACCTTTCTGAGGATAGATTGGATTGTTGATTTTGAAGAAAAGTGATCAAAGAGGAAATTTATTCATTATTGATAGAAGTTGTGGCATATGAAGCACGTCCACGCCCACGCCCTAGATTACCATTAAGACAACCTTCTCTTCCTCCACAAAAACTTTGTGAAGGTTGACTCGGAGATGTATTAGTCGAGCGGTTATATTGTTCTTGATACCACTCGGGGTAGCCATGGAGAAGAAAACATTCCGACACTTCGTGTCCTTTGCGGCCACAATGGGTACAAGCCCGATTAGGATCTCGTGGACGATACATTGTAGAATTTGTAGTAGAGAGAGCAACGGTTTTGACTGATTCTGTTTTTGCAGAGAATCCAAGAGCATCAGCACGCTGTTCTTTAGCCTGCGTGTTGATCATGTTCTGTTGCTCTCATATAACACAAAAGTAAACAATGTTGATGTCCGGAAGTGGTTCCTCGTCTGTTATTCGAGACCGTATTGATGAGAAGCGTGCATCATCAAGTCCAAATATAAACTTGTGCACTCGAGAATCTTGTCGTTCTTTTTTTATATCAGCCGCTTAATCACAAATACTAGGACGAGTTGTTTTGATATTTTGTAACTCTTCCCATAATTTGGTGAGTCTTCCATAATACTCTAGTACAGATTGACCATATTTTCTACAATTCGTTATTGCATTTTGTAGTTGATGCACACGGGTCATGTTTTTAACACAGAAACGGAAGCGTAGAGTTTCCCAAAGTTTGTGTTCTTCGGGAAAGTTGGGTTCTTTCATGTACCATTGTCCGTTAGCGTTGATAAAACATAGCTCATGTTTTCCTTTCAAACCATCAACTTCATTAACCTCTAATACTTCTTCTTGGCCCTTCTTGCCAACAAATTTCACCTTTTCATGTTTAGCTCTGTCCAGAAAGAGCATGTCGAGTTTATCCTGTAGAGATTTCAGTTCTTTTCTTGTATTTGATTCCTCGCCACCTCCACCTCGGTTTTGCCTGTCACAATCATCATTATACACTAAATCACTTTGTGTCATATTCTCAACAAGTTCCATGTCATATTGAGTTGTTCTTCCCAAGAAGAAACCATTACTGGCGGTGTCTAACATGCTTCGATACTTAGGCAGAACTCCTCTGTAGAAAGTGCTTAGGATACTCTCATTATTGAAGCCATGGTGAGGACATTGTGTTAAGTATCTCTTGAACATTTCCCATGCTTCAGCAAAACTCTCAAGTTTTTTTTGTTGAAATCCAGAAATCTCATTTCTCAGCTTAGCAGTTCTGGATGTGATGAAAAACTTTTGAAGGAAGACCCGTTTGCATTCTTCCCAAGTTTTAATGGACCCTTGAGGTAAACTCTTCTCCCAAATGTGGGCTTTGTCTCCCAAAGAGAAGGGAAACAGTCTTAGTTTGAAAGCGTCTTCAGAGATACCATTGATCTTCGTCGTTCCACATAGCTTGTCAAAGTTTTCTAGGTGGTCAAGGGGATCCTCCAAAGCGAGACCATGGTATTTATTAGCTTGGATCATGTTGATCAAGCTGGACTTGATCTCAAAGTTGTTGTTCTCCACAGTTGATGCTCTGACACCAGCTCGATTCCCATGGATGTTGGGCTGGTCATATGTTCTTATCGCCCTAGCTTGGCGTTGAGGATGTTGCTGCCTAAGGTTTGCAGCTCCTTTGCCATGTCCATCTTGAGATTGTGGTCCATGGTTGTCAGCGCGATTGGCACCTCTTGATGAGAATTGTGCTGGTTGACATCCATTTTGAACTCCAACATGTTGAAAGGAATCAATTGTTCTTCTCTTCTCTTTCTTGCTAACTCTCTCTCGAAAGCCCTGATGTTGTCTACTCGTGGAACAAAGTCTGTTGGTCATCTGCTCCGCAAGTTCATACAACTGTGATTCAAAGAGAAATGAAGAAAGTGTGTCACTAATCAAGTAAAAGAAAATATGACTTAGTCTTAAGCGATGACTAAATCTCACTGTCAAAATCAACTTAGAACCGGCCACAGCGCCAAATCGGATAAAAGATTTTACTCTATCCTAATCAAAGTAGTATAGATGAGTGTCAATCCAATCATAAGTAATCATGATGCAATGAGAATACAAGTATGAGCTTAATCTAAGTGCATTCGGTTTTGATGTGTGAAATGAAGTAACAAGAGAACACATGAGTAAAAACTAGAATTATAAATCAATTGGGAAACAAAGAACCCATGGGCAGGGGTATTGACTTTGGGTGACTAAGATCTAACATAGAATGTTAACACTACAATCAAACTGGTTTTACTAGTCTAGACGCACCATTAAACTATTGTTTATCAAGATAAAAGTTCATTTGTTTTCAATCACTAAACATCAAATGTCTTTGGTTTATTTAAATCAAACAATCATTAATAATAGGTCTATTAACTATCTAAACTTCCGTAACATCAATTGTAATTGGTTAAGCAAGTAAAGAGAATTATCGCTTTGGTTCAGACATTTCATCGAACACCTTTCGGGTACAAATTGTCTAAGGATATAGATCAAAGTGATCAAGTCTCTAGCATTAGAGACAAGAGATAATCATAGAACATGAATGACCTAACACTAAACTCTCTAATATATCACTTAATCACCCTAACCCATGAATCCTAAAGGTAACTACTCACTAGCGAACATGGTGAACTCAAAAACCATAGATGATTCAGAGTTAATCATGTCTAATGATCCAGAATAATCAGTGAAACAAAAATAAGAAGATCAAAGAGGATTAAGAATTCAATCTTTTTCACCAAAAGTAGTATATGTCTCCAGATAAAAACCAGAGTCTGCTTCCATTAGGTTTAAAATGAATAAATAGTAGTTTAAAAACGAACCAGGTCGACCAAACAACCTGGGGCAACCGGTGAAAAATAAGGTTTCTACGCCCCTAGCGACTTGTCTGTCCCGCTACAAAAAGGTTGCTAGGACACTTAGTCGCCACCGAGTTTCAAAGACCTGTAGCGACCTGGCTTGGTCGCTACGGCATATGCGTTCTTTTGTGGGTTTGTAGCGACCACTCCTGGTCGCTACGCCTGGTCACTACACCACTCGCGTTTCTTCTGTGGGTCTGTAGCGATCACTCTTGGTCGCTACGCCTGGTCGCTACACCACTCGCAGATTGCGTAGCGACCATGCCTGGTCGCTACACTCGTGCCAGATCTCACTTTTGCCCCAAACTTCACTTCTTTAGCCTCAATTGCCTTCAAACTCACCAGTAGAGAACTCCAATACCTGATATAAACAAATGCAACGCAATGCAACCTAGACGTGTCTAAATGTAGGTTTAAATGATGAAAATATGCAAAGAAATGTGGTCAAAACAATTTAAATATGTGAGATATCAATAAGTCATGATCATGTTTTAATAAAATAGATATAAGATTGTTTTAAAAATAAAGAAATCTTTATAATATATACACAATATCTTAACTTAAAATATTTTGAAAAAAAAAGACAACTGAGACGTGCCGTAACTCCTTCAATTTTTGCTGAGCATTTTTTCTCTAGTCTCATAATTTGTTCTTCTTCTCATTCAGAAATTTGTTAATTATTCACCCATGTACGTAAATCTAATTCAATTTATTAAATTCTCGTTTTCTTCGAACTTTATCGTACAGAGATGAAAATAATCTCAAGCAACATCATTTTTTTCTTCCATTCAGACTTTTGTTATGTGTTTGCTCTTCTTATGTCTATCTAAACAACATGAATAATTTTTTTTTGTAAAAGATTGCTTTGATTTCTCAAAAGCGTCATGAATCATACAATTACGTCACTGTTGTTGTGTGGCTTCCTTATAACAAAAACTTAGATACAGCAAAACAATTTGTTTGTTAAACTAAAGAAGTGGATTTTTTTTTGGGAAAATTTGGAGAAATACACTTACATGAGATTTTAATTTGAAAACTACACTATTATATAAGTTTTTTTGAAAAATACACTTTTGTACATATGAATTTACTAAATTATCCAATCTGAATATTAGATATTAATATGAATTTGTATCTTCATAATTTATTTAATATTTAAATAAATAATTTTAACAAAAATATAAAATTGTTTAAAAAAAAGGAAATCTACATAATATCTTAATTTTAAAAAATCTAAGAGAAAAACAAGCGAACGTGCTTGTCTCTTCCTGTGATTTTCTTTTATCCCTTTTTCAAAATTGTTTTTTCTATAGCTTTCATAGTTTAATCTATTTAGAGGTTTGTTAATTCTTCAACCCATGTTTTAAGTTAGTAGAAAAAAATTCTAACTCTGTCATACACATATGAAAGTAATATCAAGCACCAACATTTTTTTTTGATTTAAAACTGTTGTTATGTGTTTGTTCATCTTCTGCTTTTTTTCCATTAATTTTTTTTCAATCATGTACTCTATGTCTATGTAAATAATAAATTGTTTATATTATGTTATAAATATAAAAATGTTATACATAGAAACTTCATGATAAAGTCAAAACAAATCCAAATATTTTTTTTCCGTAAATTCTTGTTATTTACAAAACTTAGATATTAAAATAACAGAATTATTTCAAAATAGATTTATCTTAAACATAAATAATTATAATAAGAATATTATTAATTTCTAATTATATTTTAATTATTGAAATCTAAGCTGGATAAAATTGTCTTTTCATATTGAAAAAGGTGTAATTTTCAAAAAGCAAAAATAAAGGTATATTTTTCAAATTTTAAACTAATAATAGAGTATTTTTCAAATTATCCCTTTTTTTTTTGCTCTGTTTGTGGGTTTTTGGTTAGCGTTGGTTGCAGGTGTTAGTTCTCTTGAAATTTTTGGTTTGGTGGCCTTTTTAAAGTTTAAGTAGTGCATTATTAGATATAGCAAAACAATTTGTTTATATTATTAAAAATAATTATACATTGAAACATTGTAATTAAGTAAAAAAAATCATAAACTTTATTTCATAATATATTTGTTAGTTTTTAAATTTTAGAAGGTAAAATAATATTTTTATCTCAAGATATATTATTTTAAACATAAAATTATATATTATTATTATAAACTTCAAATTTAAATTTTAATTATTGAAATATCAAATCTGGATAAAGATGTCTTTTCACATATAATAAAGTTTACTTTTCAAAAAATAAAAATTATATGTATTTTCAAATTTTAAACTAATAATGGAGTATTTTTCAAATTATCCCTTTACAATTACAGTTTTTGCGTATTATTTTATAAAAATGTAAATATTTGTCAAGTGTGATACCAGTTGAACGAGATATAGTTAATATATATTATATAAACTTTTTTTGAATAATATAAAAAAATTAAAATAAATTCATATTATATTTTAATGCTTTAATATATAAGTAAAATAAAGACAAAATGGGTTATATAAGTGAATAGTTAATTTTTATAAAATAATAATATAAAATTTTAATTTAATTATATATACTTTAAAATGTTTTTAATAAAACAGACACACGCACATATATATATATTATGAATTTTCAGTAAATAATTATTTGAATAAAATTTAAACAAAAGCTTTCGAAACGTGGATCAAAAAAATAATAAATGATTAAAAATATATTTTGAAGTAAAAATACGCTTATTCAAAGGTACTTATATCTTTTTTCTGTAAATAATAGTAATTTTTACTTCAAAACAAAGTTGTTGATCACTTATATGAATATATGTATTTTTTATTATAAATTCTAATGTTCTTAGTTTTTTTTGTTTATGTTATGTAACATTTTTTTATATGATAATTTAATTTATATTAAATAGTAGTTGTATTTGATTATTTAAAAAATAAAATAGTTGGATAACATTGTAAACATGAAAAATGGAAGATGTTATTTATAATTAGTGGTAAGTTAAAATGAAATATATTTGCAGTATTTGTTTTGCAAAGAGAAAATGAAACAAATTCTTAGAGTAACTAGTGCTTCAGTTTTCTTTCATTTTTAAAAGTTAAATTTTGAAGATAAAAATAATGTCAATCATTGGAAATTCTCTTAAAACTTCAAATGCTTATTAGAGAATGTCATTATAGGGCTGTGCAGTCGTTAAAAAAAATGAAAACATTAATCTATAGAGTTTTATTTATATAAGTTATTTTTATTACTATAGAATATTTATATTCTATTAAAGATTCGTAAAATTTCAATTATTAAAATATAACGTGGAATTAAGAATGGTTTGAATTCGATTACAACTGAACTGATCCCCATACTACCACTCGACCACCAACATTATATAAGATGTTCACTAGAGCTCTATTATACATAAATCAAATCCAACATATTTATCATTTTTTTATATTTATATTCTACCAAAAACATATTTATCATATACTTTGTTTTATATTTTTATGCAATAACTTACTTTGCTTACTTTTAGTTGACTTTTAATTAACTAGAAGATATTTTCTACTAAAAAGAATATTAGTTTTTTCAGTTACAATGGTTAAGTATTTATTGACTTAAAATTGAACTAGAATATTTTGTCGCTTCTATGAACCACTAAAGACGGTCTCATTGTCGTATCAACCTCTCTATTTCCGCAAATTAGAACATTGTTTTAAACGAATCTTCAAAACGGTAATAGGGTTTGATTATTAAATCATTGAAGCAATGAGTTGGTGTTCCAACAAGAAAAAAAAAATGAGAAAGAGCGGAGGCATATGGTATGATAGAAGCTTTTGACCATTTACTCAATCATTTATGTAAATGGTTCCCTACATGATGTCGGTATCTTTGTAATGTGTAGGCTTCACTCTGTACTGGGGCCATCAAATTATTTTAGAGAAAGGTATAGAAAAAGACCAATTCAAAGTATTTTATTTTAGAAAAAAAAACACTCTTTTACGAGCATCTACATCAAGGAGTTTTTAGAGAGTCTCGGGATATTTTTTGTAAAAAAAAATTGAGAGAGGGAAGAAAATTCTCTCGTGGGAGAAATCCACAACATTTTTTTGAGATATTTAATTTACACATGGCAGCAAATGAATACTAGGATGATTTTTTGAAACATGCAAAATTAAAAGAAAGTCTAAATTAATATTTTATTTTCTTGAGAGACCCATCTCAGTTCTATTGATGCTGATGCCCTTAGTTACAAAAAAATAAACCCCTGTTTTTGAAACACAATAAAAGAGATACAAAAAGCTTTAAAGAAGAAAGTGTTTTTTCGAAGAGATAATAGGTGCAAACGGAAATAAAAAAGGGCTAACGTAAACAAGGAAAAAACGCAGACGCAAGACTTACAAAAATCACTTCCGAAATCTATTTCCGTATCCTTAATGAATATGATGTTATACATATAATAAATACTTCAGAAGTATATTGCATGAGAATTAAGAAATCTAGGCATCTTTTGTTTTTATTCGAGACTACGTAGTAGGGGTGGGCGTTCGGTTCTTCGGTTCGGTTCGGGTCGGTTCTTTCGGTTCTTGAATTTTGGTAAACATTAAAGAACCATGAAAATTTTGGGTTAGATCGGGTCGGTTCTTTCGGTTATCGGTTCTTTTGATTCCTGAAATTTGGTAACCATATTAGAACCGAAAAAAACGGTTCCAATTGGGTTCGGTTGTAAATGGTTACTTTGTAACCATATTACCCAAATTAATCTGACGCACTTGCAAATAGATGAATCAAAACCAAAACCAAAATAACATTCAAATGATTTCTTCATTAAGAAACCAAAATTTAAATTGTGAGAATAAAACATCCAAAAACACACGAGATTTTTAAATAACCAAACACCAAACTGTTGAAAATAAAACATCCAAAAGACTACCTTGAATTCATAGTCGAAACTTGAAATAGAAAGTAGATAATATATAAACGTATAGGATAAGTGTATAAAGTATAAACTATAAATATATAAACGTATAGGATAAGTGTATAAGGGGTTTTCATTCGGTTCTATATGGGTATTATTCGGTTTTCGGTTCGGTATTGTTCGGTTCCGGTTCTGCGGGTATAAAACTTTTGTATCCAATTAAATAATTCATAAATCCGGTTCGGTTTCGGTTCGGTTTTTTTCGGGTATGTTCGGTTCCGGTTTTTTTGCCCACCCCTACTACGTAGAATATGTTTGACCTTATACGTGCTAAAGATGTACGTTTACATTTAAGATGCAACATTTGTCTTTGAGAACATATTGGTAACTTTTAATTTGTGTGCATGTATCTCTACTAAGCAATTGTTTGTAAAGATTTTTTTTCAAATTCAAAATACTTCAAAATTTTGTAATAAAAAAGAGATTGTTATGGTTTCAATTTTCTCTAATAGTGCCGTAAAGTTCACATTTCCATAATTATTTTCTTTAAATGTAGGGTTTTATAAGTTTCCCATGTCATTTCAAGAAGTAACTTTCTTAATTATTTGTTGAGGCAAAATAATATAATAGTAATATAAAAGGAAGAGAATGGTGGTGGTGCAGAGAGGCCATAGAAAGAAAAACTAACTGGCCAATTTACTCCATGCAGAATCGGGCAATTGATTAGCCTTTCTTTAGATGGGACCTTCTATAAGATTGAGACTTAAGTAAAGAAAGAGAAACAGAGAGAGAATAGTCTTCTCCATTAGATTGATCTGACTCACTGCTCGAAAAGATCACTCCCATTATTGAAAACACTTGTCAGTCCTTCTGACCTCCTACCGAGCTTGTTTTGTCTTCTTGATTATAGAGTTTAGAGGTTCAAATAGCGACAATGTTCTTGATTTAATTGTCAAAAACTGCGGTTAGTACTGTTAGGATATTTCTAACAAAGAATCTTCATAATCGTCAAAAATGAAGAATGAAGAATGGAGGATGAATTATTCCAACAAAAATCTTGAATACATCTTTAAATAATTTCATATATTACATTTTAATCCTCAACTTTATTAATAATTAATTATAAAAACAATACTTTTATAAGTAAATACACATTAAAAATGCAAAATACAATATTTATAATTTATATGTGGATAATATGATTTCACCAAATAAGAAAATCATTAATTTCATAAACAAAAGTGTATAAACTAGAGAAAATAGTTACTAAAGGGTTCAATAATATATATATATATATATATATATTTCTATTTTAAATAATAGTTTTTATATTTTTAATTTTAATTTTAACATACTTATAGATTTTAGGTAAAATCTCTCAGATGGATATTTTTTTAAAAAAAATCACAAAATATACCTTAAGAAAGAAAATGATGAACAATATAGACATTTTTTATTTTGATTTTTTTTTTTAATTTTTAAGTTTTGCCTCCAAAACTTCACCTCATAACTGTAAACCCTAAGTTTATATTAGTTAACCCAAATTGTATAAATGTCTATTTATACCATTTAATAAATTCTATTTCGGTCATTTTTCTCTTTAAATTCTATTTTGGGGACAAGAACTTTTTTAGATTTATTTTAGTCATTATCTCTAGATGATTTTACGTACTAATAATATAATGTATTTAAATATTTAAATTAACTATAATTATGAAGCTATACAAAAATAAATTTTAGTATAATTATATGACGCATTTAAAGGTTTTCTAGTAAAAATGAAAATATAATATACAAGCTCATATATGTATTCACTGTAAAGAGAGTTTTTAATGGAATGGAAATTTTATATTTTAATTTTTTTTTAAGATGTTAACTTCTATTTTACCATATGTAATATAACTCATTGGTATTTCCCCTAGTTGAATGTTCATTAAAAATCTACATGATATCTATAGTTGGCATAAAAGCTACTAAGGAGTAAGGGAATTTTTTTTTGGATAATTATTTAAGTTTCATGAACAGTTACTTAATTGTATAGAACTTTATCACCTGCTTTATTATTTAGCTATCAAATATATGTCAAAGCGTAAACAAGGATTGCATTTTTCTATGAATAGCAAGAAAAAACGAAAAATTTAGAGATGAGATTTGGAAAAATAAAAGGAGATTGAGATAAAAGTACTGAAGAAGCAAAAGAGAGCCAAATCATTGTCCTTCTGCACTTACCCCTCCCCACCTTCTTCTCACTGTCTCGTCATCCCATTTATTTTCATTCTCTTTTTTTTTCTTATTAAAGAATGTAATTCCTTTCAGATGAAACCAGAAGTAGGATTGAAGTAAACCCCCTCCCTACCCTTATGTATCTAGAGTGTAGAGTCTAGTCTAGTATGATTTATTTATTCTTTGTGACAGTCTAATATTTCAACGATCATTTGTTAAATAATGTTGCCATATGTTTCATTTTAAAACCTGTCAGAATGAACTTTTAAGTTTAATAAATGGTTTTTACTAATAAAGCCCCTCAACATAAATCATAAAACAAACCCTTAACTAAAATTTAGATGAAAGAAATTCTCAACTTTAATTTCGGTAACATATGTTACTCTTTATCTAAAATACTGTGACGAAAGATAATAAACGTTGACAAAATTAAAATTGAGGGTTTATAATGTTGAAAACTTAATTGAAGAGTTTTCTTCCAATTCAAAAATATTTGATGGATTTAATCACTAAAATCATAAATGTTTTAGCAATTATGCATTATTTAAAACTTTTATATTAATATAAACATTTAAAACTAATTATAAACCCTTATGTGTTACTTTATGAAACTAATTTATAAATTTTAAATTAACTTTCCTCAACAATACTTAAAACTTAATATAACTTAAAAAAAATCTTAAATTACTTGTTATTTAGCAATAGTGATATAAGAAGACGTGTCTTATTGCTTTGTTATTTTAATTCATAGTTTCGTAGTATCAAAAATAGTTCGACATTATATTACTTTAAAAAGTAACATGAATGGTAAAAACCTATAAAATCGCGGTTAAGCTTAATAATTTGTAACGTATTAAATTATTTATAAATTAGTTTCATAGCCATTTTCACACCAAAAAATATCATACAGTAACAATTGTACACTATTTTTTAATTTCTTCATAATTTCACATATTGGAATTATTCTAACATATTTCTCTTAATCTGAAAGATAGAAACCCATATCCCCTTAAACAAAATTTTGGTTTAACTTGGTTTTAATGATTTGAACGTAAACTGATACCTTGTTAGTATGTTTTAGATCGAATTTAAAACTCAATCCAACTTGAGATTCAAATAAAAACTCGACCAACCCTTCAAATCAAACTTTGGTAATTTAAAAAAAAAATCAGATTGTCGATTCAATTAGGTTATTTACTGGTTATGTTTCAAAATTTTGAGCAATAAATCAAATATAAATCAGATTATATGGATTTTAATTCATACTTATTACATTATGGAAATACAAGTTTCAATCTTTCATATTAAGAAGAATTATATTTTAACACTTTTAATATGTGGAATTAAGACGAAGTTAAAAAATGATGTGGTATTGTTACTATGTGATACTTCTGTTGTGTAAATAGTTCATTACCTCCAAAACTTTAAAAGAAACGAACAAAGTAATAACTCCAAGCAATGAAATTTATATGATAGGAATCACATGAATTATGTACATTGATAAATAGATGCTATGACACCGTGAGTCTCCAAAACGATCTTAACACAGTTTTTTTTCTGTTTCCTTGTTCGTAATCACGGAGTCTCTCTCACTTGTAGAGATGTTCCATGATACTCCTCAGCTTAATGACATCTGCACCTACAATCTCTGCTTTCTTCACTCCCCCTTTGAAGAATTGCATTGTAGGCTGCATTCATCAACCATCATAATGCTCCATTAGATGGATGGATCTCATACATTGATAACACTAAAGCTCATATAAATTTAAAAAAAAACTAGTTTCATGCTTGAACATAGAATGTACGCTTAATATGAACAAAAGATGTTTACCACAGCAGAGACGTTTAACTTCCCAAGAGCATTTGAAAGACCGCCCTAACAAATTCACAAGAAGCGATATCTTGGTTAATGATACTCATGGGATACAAAGAAACAGTTTAAGGATGTAACATCAGTAAAGCAGTTGGTTCTGTATACCCAGAAAAGAAGATAGTCCCAATCATGACACACAACAACATTGGTGGCTTAGGTCGTGTGTAAAAATGCAAACATACCTCATCAATGTCAACCTTGTATGTAGTAACATGAGGATATTTCTTACTGAGCTCCAAGATTACAGGAGCGATAAGCCTGCCTAAAGTTCACACATTAACAAAAGCCAAAAGAACCAAAACTTGGTTTCAGACAAGGAATCAACTTACAAGGTCCACACCACGCAGCAGTGAAGTAGAACACCGAAGGCAAAGATCCATCTGAAAACAAAAAAAGAAGATACAATCACACTAAGCAAATCATATCAAATGTGAAGCAACTAACAAACAAAGACCAAACCTTTAGCTTTGCTCAGTGCATTGTTGAACTCCTTCTCCGATTTCAACACGACAAAGCCAGATTTGTCTACAAATTACAAGTTGCAGAGATCAGTAGAGTTGAAAATACGAACATGCGATTCACAGTTACCTTGTGCAAAGAAGGAGAAGCTTCTTCGATCAGTGTTTGAGAAGTTGAATTCGGTGGAAGCGTACAGGATTGATGTAGCTATGAATGAGTTTCTCGCAATCTGTAAAGTTTTAAGAGTCAAAGATCCGAAAAATGAAGAGAAGTTGAAAGAGAGAAGAAAGACCTGATGCAAGTTCGACCAGTCGCTCTTCATCGTCTCGGGTAGATCAACACAGATTCCACCTTTATCGCCGGTTTCTAGGGTTTCTCCAAATCCGATTTGCAGCCTTCTCTTCCGTCTCCGCACGACGCATTAAACAAAAGTCTCAAATTACAATATGACCCACGTATTAGTTTCGATTTATAAATTAGCCCCGTTAAAAACACTCCTCGGTTTTGTAACTAAATCTAGGGTTGGGCATCACTGGACCAATCGGGTTTCGGGTTTTGACTTTATAAATCTCATACCCGTTCAGATATTATAAAAGTTTGATTTTAGTCTGTTTTGGTTTAGATTTAGTAACATTTCTAAAAAGAATTGCTCAAATAGCTATTTTAAGTTTTTGTCCCAGAAATAACTTTCAAAAAAAAAAATGATTCACATATACTTTTTTATTTTGAAAATTTTAATTTTTGTGAAAAAATTTAAACCCCAACACCAAAACCTCATCCCGTAACTCTAAACTCTAAGTCTATATTAATTAATGCAAAAAGTATAAATGTATATTAAACCCTTTAATAAAATCTATTTTAGTCATTTTTCTTTTTGAATGTTATTTTGATGACAAAAAAAATTAGGTTTATCTTAGGGTATTTCTCTTTCTAAAAAACGGTTGAATCAATATAATTTATATTTTCGGATCTTAATTGAGTTTTCGATTTCAAAAGAAAAACTGTTTTGTATTTAGCTAAATCCGAGAAGCAAAAAAAAATCCACGAAAACAAAGACCCGAAAATAGAAATGATCTTGTCATAACTCTTTTTGGTTCTACTGTAATTTTCAAAAACTGAAATTAAAGATTAAAAACAATGAAATTAGATAACAAAACTTAAAAAACTATGTGCAAACACATCATATCCGATAAACTCAAATCAAAAAACATCGGCCCGATACACTCAACTATTATGAAGAGGGAAGAGCACTAAATACTCAAATATATTAAAATAAGTATTTAAACTAATTATTCATGTAAAATATACTTATTTTAGGTACTCAATAAAGTCTTAGAGTATTTTGGATACTTATTGGGGATTGAGTTTAGGTCCGATGTGAGGCATTTTGTGGAATTTTGTTTTTTTCGGTTTTCCAAATATTTATTCGGGTTCAGTTTCAGATATAATATATACCAGAAATACCATAAAACAAGTCTCATTAGGTACTTATGTCGGATCCGATTTGATTCAGATTTCTTTTTATCGAGTTGGGTTCAATTCGAGTTTTTGGATTTCGTTTCTTTTCTTACTCATTGCTTGAACCGAAAAATCTGTCTAATTAGTATGAGAAATGATTATTTGAAATAACTTTACTAAATTTGTTTGTAAATAATAATAGAATAAGAAAGAAAGTGATTTATTTGTTGTAACACTAAAGAAAAAGAGTTGTTTAGCATCATTTAATTTATATTTTTGCATTAGTTATAAATGATTTAAAAAGAATTTGTATCACTTAAATAAATGATTTTGAAAGTGGTGATGAAAATAATTTACATCAATTTATTAATAAATGATGTAAAAAGTCTAAATATTTAAATCAATTATTCTAAGTGATATCATTATGTATTAATTGTAAGAAATGATATTAAAAAAGTAAATCAGTTTTTATAAATGATGTTTATATTGACATCAATTAAAATAATTGATTTGAATTATTTCTATCAATTATTAATAAACAAAGTTTATAAAAATTAAATTTAAAATGAGTTTATAATTATATCATTGATAATTATTATTAAAAATATTATTATCATTTGTACATAAATAATTATTGCTAGTATATAAATTAAATAAAATATTTTTCCTTAATATTTTATATTTTTCTATTGAAATGTATTCATATAAATAAAAATGTACATGCCTAAAAGAAAACACGAAGATAAATTAAAAAGGAGAAAATAATTGTAATGGTTAAACATAGTTAGCAATGAAAGTTAAATCTTTTTTCTTTATTTCTTCTTGTTCATTGTAGAATTCTCCATAAATTGATATTCCTTGAGACTTCTATGCTTCCTCCATTTTTGAATCAATGACATCTTCTTGTGTATTTCTAGATGCTCTTGATCCTAGCATAATAAATTGATATACAAAATAATACTTACCTATTTTGAAGTGGTGACTTACAGTTATTTTGTTTCGTTTTGTTTCGGTTTTGATGTATAATAACCTAAAAATATCCAAATAATCAATGCATCTGAAATGCGCTTGGATAATTTTATCAAAAATAATGTATTATCCGACTTGGTTTGAGTATTTTGTATCCTACCTAAAAATAACCTCAAAATAACCAAATAATTAAAAGTAACTATATTACCCGACCGATTTGATTAGGATTCAATTCTGATTTATATGAACCTAAAATGTTTTATTGGAAATAGAATCTATAGAACCTGTGTAGAGTTTAACAATTTTTAAAGTTAAGATATTTGTAATAGTCAAATAGATTTGATCAATTCTTACTAAATATATTATATAAATTGTCAGATTTCCATATATATATATTTTCCAAATTCATCTCTCTATAAAACTTCTTAAAACTTTCTTTCACAAAATATAATTATTCTGAATAAAATATTATTGAATTTTTAATATTCTGACGTTTTGATTTGTCTTGTTTGATCTTTGGTCATATTTTCTCATGATTCTATATTTAAATTCAGTTAAATTAAAATGGCACATGGCCATCTAGTTTTTGAGCCGGATGGACACCCGAACACTCCTGCTTACTCCTATTACAAAACGTTCCTTTACTGGGAAAATGTCATTTTGCGGCAAAACGACATCGTTTTGTAACGAAATGTTGCCGAGAAAGGGGTGGCTTTACAGAAAACCCCATAAACCCTAAAACTTCAATCTTTCGCCGAAAATGCAGTTTCTTGCACGATCACTGTCGAAATCAACAAGACCCTTGTTGAGTTCAAGAGCTAGACAATCATGGGTTTTGTCTCAGCAATGTCTCTCAACCTTCTCCGCGAAGAAAAGTAGTAGCCGAGGAAGCATCACTGAGTCAGAGTCGCCGGTGAAATGGCCAAAACCGAGTGAGATACCGTACCAACCCAAAATCGCCAACTCTACCGATCTGATTGGGTACGTGAACCAACCCGTTGAGTTCCACGCTAAGCCCGACGGAAGCTTCTGGGCAGGCACCGTCATCACTCACGGACCTCCTCCTGGTTCCGGGTCGGATTCAGACTCGGATTCAGTTCATAAATTCTGGTTAGGCTTTGAAAGAACTTTTGAATTTGAATTCAAATGGTAACAATACTTATTGATGGAGGTGAACATCAGGATTCCGGTTATATTTGAAGGGGATTTAGCTAATACTGCTAACTGCCATTTGAAGAAAAACGATCGAGTTCATATCAAGGGACAGATCTTTGTAGATGCTAGTGAAATAGCTGGAGCAAAGCCTGATCAAGCTTATGTTCATGTAAGAATAACAGAGACGAGTTAACTAGTTTGTCATAGTTTTGGAGTGGATTGTTTTTTAGAAGCTTTTTATGTTCAGATAATGGTTCGTGATCTCCACTACATTAAGGGTTCTAAGGTTTTGCCACCATTGGAACAAAAAGAAAATGTACTTAAGCATTCTGGTAAGCGTCTAAGTGTGTCTACGATCATGTTTCTTATGAGATTGGGTGATGAACGTTTGTTTTCTTGTTTCTTTAGCTAGCCTTGTAAAGAAAAGAGATTCTCAAACTGATGTTTGGTTTGACCTTGTTGGTAAACCGGATGAATGGTGTGATTACCGTGAAAGCAAACAGAACGGATCGGTAATAGTTTTGTTACAGATTTGCCAAAGTTGTTCCCTTTTTGCTTAATTCATCCGTGTACAGGTGAATCCTAGACACCCTGATTTCAAGAAGAAAGACGGGACTGAAGCGCTTTGGCTTAACAAGGCTCCTAATGAGATATTGTCTGATCTTAAAGACTTGAAGTTCGATGTTCCTGTCAGGTCAAAATGTGCTAAACAACCAAAGGGTAAGGTTTTATACTTCTCTTGCTGATGAAACTGAAGTTTATTTTTCTTCTTTGTATAAACAATCTTCGCTTCTGTAAAGCCGGAGAGGAATCATGGAAGGACTTGGTGGAAAACATGAATAAGTGGTGGGACAACAGATTGAACAAGGTGAAGAAAAATGAGTTAACCTTGGAATCAAATCCCTTTTCACATATTTATTATGACAATGTACTAATCACTTATAACTCAAATGAATGTAGAGAAATGAAAAAGCTCCGGATTTTAAGCATAAAGATACCGGTTTGGGTCTGTGGCTAAATGATTCTCCAAGTTGGGTGATAGAAAGACTACCTCCTCCAAAGAGCAAACCAAGTGTCTGCTACTGAGAAGAAAATAAGAGCAACATCTGGTATACTCCTAAGGACATGTGCTATACTCTTAAATTTTTGTTAGATTTTGAAAGCAAATTTTGTGATTGGAACAAATTTGCTGAAACAATCAATTCGATTGCTGGGTTAGTTAAGACTTGGTGGATAAACAAACAATCTTCGGGAAGAAGTATAATAGAAATAGTTTTTTTTTTAAATTACAACAATACTCCTTCATAGAAGAATACAAAGTGGTAGAGCGAAAAGAAATCACTTGTTTAAGGAATCAAACTCTTGGAAAAACAAGAGGACGTCCAATATATGTGGCTTTGAGAACTAACAAATCATTAGAATTGATTCGGGAAATTTGCCAGATTTTATATTCCACAAACACATTAAATCGTTTATGTTATTTTGTATTTTAATTTGAATAAATTTTGATAGTGTAACTAAAAAGGCAAGGGGGAAAAACAAGAGGACGTCCAATATATGTGGCTTTGAGAACTAACAAATCATTAGAATTGATTCGGGAAATTTGCCAGATTTTATATTCCACAAACACATTAAATCGTTTATGTTATTTTGTATTTTAATTTGAATAAATTTTGATAGTGTAACTAAAAAGGCAAGGGGGAAAAACAAGAGGACGTCCAATATATGTGGCTTTGAGAACTAACAAATCATTAGAATTGATTCGGGAAATTTGCCAGATTTTATATTCCACAAACACATTAAATCGTTTATGTTATTTTGTATTTTAATTTGAATAAATTTTGATAGTGTAACTAAAAAGGCAAGGGATAAGTAGTTTCAAGTTTAATTTTTATTTAATATCGTTAAAATTGATTCATGCTTCTTATTATGAATGTAATTTCCAAGAGTCCAACACTGGATAGTCTGGATTCATGACTTCATTTCTTCTGTGCCTGCACTTACCAAAGTAAAAACATCTATTGTTTTGTTAAAATAAAATATATTAAAATAGTATCAAATTTTTAAAATTTGACAAAAAATTTACACTGCATGAAATAAATCTTTATACAATATTTTGTGTTTGAAAATAATTCTCCCAGGGATATTTACCTACAAAGCTATATTGTTTTAATCACATTATATGAAACTTATTCAGACAGACTTTTTAGATTTTAACCACGTAACTAATTAATGATTCTTCACGTTTTCAAAACAAAACGTTACTGTATCATAATTTCCATCTTTTGCTTTCAAATAAATAGTCTATTTCGATAACTGAAATAATAGTAGTCTAGTTTATTAAAATTCAATCTAAAATATATCCATTGATAATAAAAGAAAATATTCTTTCTAGTTAGAATTACAAAACATCACGATAATCATAATTCTACATTTGTTTGGTATTTGTTTCAAAACCTTTTTGTCTTATTGTGATGAAGTAAAAGGCAATTCTCTTAAATAATTTTTTAAAAAGTTTTTGTCATCAAAATAGTAATCAAGAAAGAAAATGACTCAAAACCCTACTTAATAACTCTAAATCCTAATTTATATTATTTAACCGTAAATATATAAAGGTATATTTACACTTTTTAATAACATTTATTTTTGTCATTTTTTAATGATTATTTTCGTGAGAAATTTTTTTTAGTGCTATTCTAAATTATATCTCTAAAATAAATGTTAAAGAAGTAATAACCTATTGTGTGAGCTGGTAATCTGTGGCATCTATTGTAACAACTCTGGAGGCATTTGGCCGGAAGTGCGCCGGTCATGGCACAACTTTGACTGCAACGGTCACGGCATTCAGCCGATGTTTCTCCGTTGACTTGTTCCATCGCCATTATCATCATTACCACCATAAAGACTATTACAATCATTGAATTATATTTTGCAGCCATGTTTTTTACTTATATTATTTTGAAGGAAAATATTTGGATTTGTGTTGCGAAGATTATTGTTTTTCTTTTTTTTTTGCATGTGAGAAAACAATGAACATATATCCTCTTTTTATACTATTTCTTATTTTTCTTATAGAAATTGGTTAATTGTTTGACCAAAAACAAATAATTCAGATTGGAAAGAAATTAGAAAATTGTTGACCAAAGACCAAAAAGTTAGCTAATTTGTTTGGATCGCACTTACAAGGTTGGATATTTTGTACTATAAAATTTTTAAATTCCCCCGCTTAATTTTGTATATATACAATATCCCATCATTATACCACAATTTTTTTGGGTAAAAGACCACCAATTTAGTTATCCAAAAATCATATATGATGTTATTATAAAAAGCTAGCGACTTCGTTAATTCAGTGTTGAGAAAACAAAAGATCACCATGTCACATACATTATAAACTATAAATTAATAATTGTAGAGTTATAATTTTATACTAGGTTTTGATTTTGACTCACGCGAGATTGTTTTTTGTTAACAAATTTATTAATCGATATGTTTGTTCACTAATATGTTTAGTCATGGGTGTTCGATATTCACTTCAGTTTCACTTTGTTTCTTTTTTTATTCGTTTTTGATTTGGTTTCAATTTAGTTATAGTTTTCGGTTTTATGGTTCAAAAGATATAAGTATTGGTTTGATAATTATTTGGATAAAAAATATTAAGTAACTTTGAATTTTTTTAATATACTGGATAAAAATTATTCGGGTGATCCAGATTTTTGGTTATTTCGATTTATAAGTAGTAGTTTTACAAAATTTGATAATTTAAAACTAAATATAATTAATTTCTTAGGTATATAAACTTCATTTTAGGTATTTGAGTTATCCATTTTGTTCTCGGTTTAGTTTTGTTTTTCAGTTTAATAGATATATGAGTCGTTCACATATTTGCGAATATTTTTTATATTTTGGTTTAATTTTTTGTTCAGTTTAAGTTGTTTTTTTGGTTCTCAATTTCTATGCAGAGGCCTACAAATATTTGTAGATTATTTCTTGTATTTTTTGGGTAAAACATGTCTCGTATTTGATAATACAATTATTGAATTATATTTTGCAGCCATGTTTTGTTAATTTTGATATTTTGAAGGAAAATATTTTGATTTGTGTTGAGAAGATTTTTTTTTGTTTTGCATGTGATAACCAATGAGCATATCCTATATATGTATATAATTTTTTTTATTTGAAAGTAGCTATTTCTTCTTTTTTTCTTGATATAGAAATTGGTTAATTGTTTGACCAAAAACAAAGAAATCAGATTGATATAGAATTAGCAAATTGTAGACCAAAGACGAAAAAGTTAGCTAATTTGTTTGGATCGCACTTACAAGGTCGGCTAAGGTACTGTAAATTTTTTAAATTCAACCGTCTTATTTTGTATATATACAATATCAATATACCACCAATTTAGCTATCCAAAACTTTTTAAACCATATATCTATACAATTAAAAATCTATATTATTAAGAGAAAATCCTTCTAAAAACCTACTATATTTTTTTAAAAAATTATGTATAAATATTAATTATTTTTTCTTGATCCTACTTTTATTTATTTTAAACTATTATTTATTTTAACCATACAATAATTTTAATATTTTTTTAATAAATTATTTATTACTCTTCATTTCATGTTCTACTATATTTATTACCTCAATCATATTGATCTTGACACAGTAAAGACCAGTACAATATGCAGGTATAGGTTCCACGATTTTCTTATTGCCTTGGTCGATATCAATTATCTGAAGGAACTCTTTATGTCCTTCGCCCTTTGTTTCAATATGGAAACCGTTCATTCGTATATCTTTGAAACTTAATAAACTCCTTTTAGAGTTGGGTGAATATAGGGCATCTGATATTTCTAGATGAGTAACATTAGGCAACATAATGTTAGTTGGGCCGTAACCCTTAATCAAATTTTCTATACCCGCAATTGTACTTATATTGGTGCTTTTGAGTGTTAGGTCGACCTATGATTATGTCAATGTCATTTTTCATTTCTAAAACAAAGATTGTGACATGGCTTAGATCATTTTTATTTTTTAAAAAAACGTTCATTCATATATAAAATTCAAGCAAACAAAGAAATGAATTTTAAAAAAACACAAAGCAAATGAAAAACACAATGGTTTATGATGTCGAAATCAACTGGATTCTTTTAAACAATCAGATATTTCATATTCTAATAGATCATCTTTGTCATGGTCGAAATCTTCTTCACCATCTTTGTAGACCATATGGGCTTTAGGGTTCTTGCCTTATAGGTTCTCTTTGATAGAGATCACAAATATGTTTAGGTGTTCAACACGTCTTTGCCCAATGGTTATCCATCATGCACCTGTGACACAGGGACTTGTTATTTGTGGTCGGGGCCGTGTGGTTTAGGAAAGACACCGCGGCCTCTACCTCGACCACAGCCATATGTGTTTCTATCTCGGCCATAATGATCTCGGCCATATTAGTTTCCCCGGCCATAGTTGTCTCGGCCATAAGGGCTTCGGCCGTATTGATTACCTCGGCCATAGGGCCGGCCACGTCCACGCCAAGTACCACGACCGCTGCTGTGTTGGCCATTGTTATGGACGTGATGGGATTCTTTCTTTTCATCCGCGGCCACATTAGATTCAGGTAGTGGGGTTGCTCCCAGAGGTCTCAATTCACTATTTCTCATTAATAACTCGTTGTTTTGCTCAGCAAGCAATAGACATGATATTAGATTAGCATATTTCTTAAAACTTGTTTCTTGATATTGTTGTTGTAACAACACATTACTTGTGTGAAAGGTCGAAAATGTCTTTTCTAACATATTCTTACATGTTACCTCTTCATCACACAGTTTCAATTTTGAGACTATTTTAAATAGGGCCGAGTTATATTCGTCCACAGACTTATAATCCTGAATCCTGAGATTTCTCCAATCGTACATTGCCTTTGGTAAGATCATCGTTCTTTGGTGATCGTATATTACTTTTAATTATGGCCAAAGGTCGAGTAGACTCTAATTGATAAGTATTGATCTTTTAGACTCTCCACAAGATGATGGTGTATAATTAGGATAGCCATGTATCTATATTTTTCAGTTGCATTTTTATTCTCGGTTATGCTTTCACCGAATCCTTTAGATTTGAATATGATCTTTGTATCAAGTGCCCATTGTAGATAGTTTTCTCCTGAGAGATTAAGGGCATCAAAGTCCAGATTGTTGATTTTCGTCATCTGACATTCATATAGATTTATAGTTAGGTCATTATATGCTTTAAGTTCATTCGATAAGTTTCATGATCATACAAGGCAACCTAGCAATCGGTTTCTATATGCATATGCAAGCCATGCAGCCAATACGATTATGATGCAAGTTTTATAACCTCAATTCAAGCAATCAAGCAATCATCAATCAAAACAAACATACAAGCTAATCGGTTAATAATAACAACCTAATCTGATCAAGTTGGTCGAGTTTAGTTTCAGATTTAAACACATATAGATTAACAACCTAGCACCCGGTTTCTATGTGATTTGTATTCAAAACTATCAAACAATCAAGCAAACAATCAATGGATGTGAATCATATGTGATCAGGGTTATGTTCTCTATCCTATCCAGAAACTTAGCAATCGTCTAGGTTAGATTTTAAAAATTAGGGTTTAAGGTTACCTTAAACTCCAATCGGGTTTTTGTGGACCACCGAGTTTGGTCGCGGGTCGTGGGGAGTTATCGGGTGGCACTTGTGTGTGTTGGATGGTGCTGGTGCTGATCTATATCGGGTGATGGTTGTGATGCTTACCGGGTGTACACGGATCGCCTAGGGTTGCAGTCGTGTGTGCTTACTGGGTGTATCGAGTGTCTAGGTTTTTCCGATTGTAGAGAGAGAGAGAGATCGGATTGTTGTTTTGATTGCAGAAACTTGAATCTGTTGTTGTTGTTTTGTTGAGTATGATCACGATGAGATTAGAGTTCTTAGTTTGATCGGATTCTTAGCTTAGGGTTTAGGGAACAATCGTGCTGATAACGTGTTGTGAATGTATGGGGGAAACTTGTATTCTCTTATTCATGTAAATCGATGGTGCCCTTTATATATAGGGAATTACAAGTAGATAAGTACAACATAAAGATAATGATAATTATAAATCATAAACCCACTAGAAATAGGTTTACCAATCCCACTAGGATTAGGTTTATATCCATCGGCCAAAACCTAACCATCTTGGTTATTCATTTCCGGTTTAACCTCTATTGGTTATTGCATCCACAACGAATGGTTTACAACAAGATCGTTTTTTCTTTCTTTAATATAGGGCATTTTAATTTTCATTCATTTGTAAATGTCTTTTTTTATTGATAAATCAATTTGAAATTTCATCAAAAAAAATCTATGTCATTTAAATTCTTATAGCTTTTATTCTTATAAATTATTGTATCCTTTAAATAATATTTTGTTAATTTTATTTTAATTTTCCACAATAATATATATGTTACATAGATTCTTTTAAAATAAATTTTGTTTTGTTAGTTTATTTATTTTTATTGACTTTTAAATTATTATAGTATATATTTTTTTAAAACCTTACTCTTTTAAAAAAATCTATTTAACTTTATGTTAAGTTTATGAAATAATGTTTATATCAAGTTTTATTTTTAATGATTTTTGTATTGTTAATTAAATTATTTTGTAGTAATTTCCATTTTATTCTATTTTATTTTTGGAAATTTTGTCAATTTTAAAAATAAAAATATTTATTTGTCATAGTATATGATTGGTGTTTTAAAATCCTATGTGGACAGCCTAATAGGTTTGGTGTTTTAAAATCTTATGTGGACGCGTTCAATAGCTTATAGACTTAACTTTTATATAATATATTTTGTGTTATCTAATCTATTAAAATTGAAGTACAAGTAGAAAATATCTCTTGTTTTTATCTAATATTTACAAAGAATGCCACTAATATATATATATATATCCATGCATCCAAACATTTAAACATTAATTCTTAACAAAAAAAAAATCTCGGCTAATCCCATTAAACAACATTTGTCATTGGAATTGAAAACTTCATTAAAAAATGTATATGTGTTTTTCAAATTTTTATAATAAAACATAATTATATATAGCATTAAATTAGTTTTATTTTTTATTCATATTCATATAAGCTACTCAACTATATTTGAACTAGAAAAAAGACAATAATGTTAATAATTTTTTGATAATAATCTGAAATTATTCATTTACAATAACAAAATCATATAATTTTCCGTAACAATTTAGTGACTAAAATACATACTATTATTTATTATAAATGATTATATATACAAACAAATACAATGTAATTTATAAATTTAAAAATTTAATCACCATATAATACATATACACAGTTAAGTCTAGGACGAATCGAATATCCAGAGTATTTTAAGATATATGGATTCAGATATGCATTTGTCGAACTCGTAAATTGTTATCCGGATATTTGGGGTTAGGGTATTCAGACTAAAATCCGAATACACTCTGAGATCCGGACTTGTTTTTTTAATGAAAAATAACAATTAACCATCTATTTAGTCTATTTAAAATTATTATTTAAAAAAACTTAAAAATCATTAAAATTTTACTTATTTTATATAAAGTATATATAATATACATAGATAACTATATTAATTTTAAATATTTAATATTTGAATCCGGATATCCAAACCTAAATTTTACTATCCGAATTTATACATGGATCAGTCGAATCCATAAAATCAGTATTAGGATCCTCGAATACTCGTTTTTTGAAGCGGATGGGATCTTAAATCGGATGATATCGAATATTAAGTTCTAGTTATATCTAAAATTATATCAAACAATTTGCTTAAAATATTTGACATTCATAAAAATAACATCCGCGCCGGCGCGCGGATCAAAAGCTAGTGTGTATTAAAGTTGAATTGTAAAAAAAAAGTGATTATCCAATATAGCTTGCAATAAAATATATTTGGTAAGAAATGTAGATTTATGTAGTAAGTTTTCTGTAAAATACAAGTTATTATTTTCTAAAATAATTGTCTCGCAACATTTTCGAGATATAAGTTGTAGTATATATTATTTAAGAGAAAATAGTATGAATATAAATAATAATAAAATTTAATAGATAGATTAAAATAAATTAAATAAAACCGAGGAAATATATTTGAGCATATATTTATTATAACATAGGGTGTGTATATATTTATATATAACTTATATCACATTTTTTCACTAAAATATGAATTACTATTTTTTAAATAACTGATTGGTATTTTTATGTATAGTTTGTACTACAAAATATAAATAACAGTAATAATATTTATAACAGAGTTAATAAAAATATTAGATAAAGTCAATATATATTAATTTATATTTAACTAAAGATATTTAAATATAGTAATTACATATAATAAAAGGTTCCCACATACATAAAAATTTTTTCATGTATATAACACTATAATCACCAAACAAAATTACGAACTAAAACTATAGAAAACTGTTTAAATAGTTAGATGTCAAACGTACACAACCATGTGATGAATGAAAAAAGTATAATTTGTTTAAAATAGTTAAAAAATGAACGTGTGTTAAAATAGTTATAAAGTTGTTAGTTTTACTCTTTTTGTGTTGACAGAATTGCCGATAAAAGTGTTGATAGAATTTTACGGTAAAGTTTAGTGTCGTTTTCAGTCAAAAAAAAAAAGTTTAGTGTTTTTCTTCTTTAGAGGTGACCATTAAAACAGTAAAAAGAATAAGTAAAAATAATGAATAAAAATAAATTAATTTTTTTAAAAAAATTATTACTTCTTTTTCATATCAATCTTGATAATGAATATTTTTGTTCTATAATTTTGTATAGATTAAAAATTAACAAGGAACTATACGCAGCAATTATTTCTCATAAATGGTTAAAATGTTAAAGAATGAATATGAATTGAATATTCTCATTAATTTCCTATGTCACCATTTAAAGCCTTTGTTTCTTAACTTTTGTTTCTAGAAAACCTTTATTCTTCTTTCTTTAAATCTTAAATTTTTCTTTTTACATAAAATGCTTGAACCGATCACCATAGCTTCGGTAAAGTTTATTATTCTTCATCTTTGTTTCTAGAAAACCTTATTCTTCTTTCTCTAAATCTCATATTTTACATCAAATACTTGAATTGGTGACCATAGGCTTTCATTATCAGTCCTATATATCTTTTTGGTAAGATTTTGTAGGTTATTAATCTTTTTCTTTTTGGGCAACACGGTTATTGATCTACATATCTATCATATATGCTTATTATTCTATATTTTTCACTCAATTTTGAAGAAAAACATTTCCTTTATTTTGTAATCATACGTTTGATTTACTGTTTGTTTATCAGTTAGTTTGATATGTTTAAATTTCAGATCTGTGTCAGATTTTTAGTTATAAATCATTGATCTATGTTCTATATGATTCTTGTTGTCAACAAAATTGTTGATAAAGACGTTAACCATTTACTATGTCGCCGTACGTGTTGATCCACATCAACCATTCCTAATTTATTTTCTTTTTGCTTTTGCTAACCATTGTTGCTTAGTATTTTAATGGTAATAACAATTTTGTAAGTTGTATTTTTGTATATGTTGAAGGCCTATTTTAAAAATTTGCCCTGGGGTCTATTAAAATTTTAAGGCGGCCCTGGCCATCAAGTTTATGGTTGTATCCGTCTCAACGTTTTGAGTTTTAAATTTAGTAAAAGCATTTGGTGTTAAAAAAAGATAGTAGAAATATGGGAAAATAGGCTTTTTATTCTCCAAGTATTTGAAATAGAAAATTTTAATATTCAATTATTGATCACGCATAATTATTTCCCAACTAATAGTTGACTATGCGAATTTAGGATTGAAATAGTCAACCGTTAACGGAAACATAATGGTTTCCGTCAATTTTTAACGGTTGATTATTCCAATCATAATTTTGCGCAGTTAGTGATTAGTTGAGAAATAAATATGCACATATAATACTTGAGTATTAATTTGCCAATTAAAAATACTTGAAAAATTTAAAACAACAATTTCTTTTAAAATTAAATCATAATTTAACACATTTTTAAGTTAGGTATAACGACACTCCTAGCCACCAAGTTTAACTCCGTTGTATCCCTCTCAACCTTTTGAGTTTTAAAATTAGTAAAAGCATTTAGTGTTAAAAAAAAGATTATAGAGGTATGTTATATATGGAGGCAAATTTCAGTTTACAAAGTATATGGATTTTACACAAAAATTACATAGAGAAAGGTCCTTTTCTATAAATACAAAGAGAGTAACGGAAGATAAAAAAAGGGGTTAACATAAGACAGACAGAGAATCTGGAGATCGCAAAAGAAATAAAGAAATCGTGTTTGTCCGAATAGAAAACCCTAGCGAGCGGAAGGAAGGATACAAAAGATCGATAAACTACAGAGTGAAGATTTCAATTGGATTTGAGATTATTCAATAAAAGACAGAGGAGAAGGGTTTTTGAGTGATGGGGAAGAAGAAGAAGAGAGCTACGGAGAAGGTGTGGTGCTATTACTGCGACAGAGAGTTCGACGACGAGAAGATTCTCGTCCAGCACCAGAAAGCCAAACACTTTAAGTGCCATGTCTGCCACAAGAAGCTCTCCACAGCTAGCGGCATGGTCATTCATGTCCTCCAGGTTCATAAAGAGAACGTTACAAAGTATGTTCCTTTCTCTATCCCTCCTCCTCCATTTCATCGGTTGAATGTGGGAACTTAGAAAAAATTGAATCTTTATTGCGTTAGTCTTTTTAGGGTTTGGTTGATTCGATACATGTTTGATCATGAACCGTAAAGCTTTGATTTTTATTTCTCTGCTTACTTTTGGTTAAGTAAGACATTCAATTTGGAGACATGGGGAAGATTAACTGAGTTCTTGTCACGGCTGGGTTTTGTCTGAATTTTGTTTGATTTTATTGTTAATATATCTTCTGATTCCATGACATTGTTTTAATTTTCTCGAACAAGGGTTCCTAACTCGAAAGAAGGTCGAGATTCGATTGATATTGAGATATATGGAATGCAAGGAATCCCACCTGATGTCTTGGCTGCTCACTACGGAGAAGAAGGTAAGGAGTAGAGCTGAGATGCATTGTATACATTATGGCATATTTGAACTGTAGTTATTCGTTTTCTGCAGAGGAAGAGGCTCCAGCCAAAGTTGCAAAAATTGAAGTTCCTTCGGTCCCTCTTGGTGCTGCAGTTCCTAGACCATATGGAATGGTATATCAGCCCCAACAAGTGCCTGCCCGACCAATGTATGTACACTCTATTCTTTCTCTTTCTTTGACTTGTAAGATATTCAGATGTTGTCTTTGTTTTCTTTAGTATCTGATCCATGCTCAGTGATGAAAGATGATCTTTCCTTATAACCGTTATGCTTTTTTTTTCCGTATGTTTAAATAATTTTGTGTCAACAGGTATTATCCTGGTCCTCCTATGCGTCCTGCTGGTCCTGGATGGCCTATGCCTCCTCCTCGTCCACAACAATGGTATCCACAGAATCCGCCAGGTTCTGTTCCTCCACCTGCCCATTTAGGGTATCGACCACCACAGCTCTTTCCTGTTCATGGTATGGGGATGAATGTACCAACATCATCTTCTGTTGTCAATGGAGTCACCCCTCCTGGGATTCAACAAACATCTCCCGCAATGCCGGTTTCTCAACCTCTGTTCCCTGTTGTGAATAGCATCCCTCCTTCTCAAGCTTCTCAGTTTTCTGCTCCCCTTCCCGTTGGTGGGGCTCAGCAACCGCCTAATGCCGATGCCACCATAGGATCAGCAAATCCATATCCGCCTAACAACTCATTTCCAGGTTCAGTCTGTGTTCTTAGAATCAGTTCCTTGCATTGACTCAGCTCAACTGTTTTTTTTAAACCTCTTTTATGTTATGTTGCAGTGGCTGGGAATAATTCGCATTCGTATGCTTCGGGTCCAAACACTAGTGGTCCTTCAATTGGTCCACCTCCTGTGATTGCAAATAAAGCTCCTACTAGCTCTCAGCCTAATGAGGTCTATCTTGTATGGGATGATGAAGCCATGTCTATGGTTAGTTTCCTTCCTATACATGTTGTGCTAGTGTCATCAACGAATCATTTGTTTTCTTTTTAATTCTCACTCGATGTGTCTGTATCTACAGGAGGAAAGAAGAATGTCCTTACCAAAGTACAAAGTGCATGATGAAACCAGCCAGGTAAGTTCTGATTTTCAAGTTAGAGGAGAGTTTGCTTTACACTTCTAACCCATTCGGTAGGCTTTATTAATGCCTTTTTTTTCTTTAAGCTCCACAGCCTATTGTTTCTATGCTAAGAGGTACCTTTATAGTTTCAGTTATTAATTTCCTCCCTTAGAATATGAGAATAAGGACATAGGCTCGTCACTAGTGTAGCTTGCGAAGTACTTGCAATAAGTAATAAAGAAAATGGTGTGTTGTATCCTGCTCGTTCTTCATTATGTATCCTCTTTGCTCTTGTATTGTATTAAAAAAATTGTGGTGATTGGTTCCACGAGATCACACTCAAACAGGTTTGGTTTCAAACCAGGTCAGCTTCTTTTATTTTCATTCAAGTTTGCAAAGTTTGGTACCTTTAACAATCACAGTTTCAGGAATAATAAGAAAAGAAAACTATTAGTAGCCTTTCGTATAAAGCATCCAACTTTTTCTTTACTCAGAAACGTGTTCTGTTTTTTGAAATGGTTGCAGATGAACTCGATAAATGCAGCCATAGACAGACGTATCTCAGAGAGTAGGCTCGCCGGAAGGATGGCGTTTTAGAGTTTTGGCACCAAACCAAACGAGAGTAGAAGAAACCATCCAAGAAAGGCGAAGATGGTGGTGGTCGTTTGTGATAACTCTTTGACTCACATTTAGTTCAGATTTTCAGAAGCCTGAACTTGTGATCTGAATTTTATGCTATTCCTATCTATATATGTTGTATTTTTATTTGTTAGGTACCATTACATTATTTTAGAGATCTCAGAGAATTTTTTTGCAAAGATCAGTCTTTTTAAATAAATTTATTGGAGACTTGGAGAAAAAACTTGGGTCTTTACTGTCAATTACATCTTATGTTTCAAAAATAATACATGTTTTAATTTTTTCACATTTTTTAATAAAACATATTAAAACTTAATTAATAATGTATAGTTTTTTATAATTTTATATTTTTTCATATTTTTAAATTAATAAGATTTCAAAAAATACAATTAATATTTTTGAAAATTATAATTTTCATTATTATTTAATAAAGAATCCATTGAAAATATAAAAAGTACATCGTTTTGAAATATTTTTTTTTCTAAAATATATTACTCATTATGCGTACAAATCTCTGACATTAGCCACATCAATATTACACAAAATGAGTAAGCCTAAAAAGAATGGAAACACCCTTTACCCTCGAGAGACTAGACTACTTTTGCTAGCCAAAAATCGAGCATTACACACTATCAATACTCAACACCTCGAGACAATCCTTATAGTACCCATGTAGAGGGAAGGATTATATCACTGTCAAGGATATGCTTGAGCCACGCATGACTACCTGCTACCACATATGATTGAGTTCTCAACTCTTTTGTTACACTTTTAGCAATGAGATCATCTTTTATTGATTGGTTTTTGTTTTTTTAACTCTCCACGACTCCACCACTTCACTACTTGTAAAGCTTCCAAGATCCACATACCTTGAGATTTGAAGGATGGCCAGCGCCTTGGTTATGTAATTACCTTCACAACACATGAATCATTTATGCAAAAATAATTTTAGGCATTATGTGATGGTGCATACTTGAGACCGTCCATTGAGTTACAACAAAGACAACCTCCTAATGGGTCAAGCAGGATGAGAATGCCCTTATGATGTGTAGAAATACCTCACCTTGCGAGTTCCTTAGCACCCAAGCTCCTCCACCCAACTGTAACGAGGATGACTAAGAGATTCCAATGTTACATTTCACCCATGTCAACGGTGGTGGTCACCATTGCGGAGCTTCCTTCCCCTCTTCATCACTATCCTGTCTTGTTTGTTCTGCTATCACTTCTTGAGCCAAGAACCACAAATTTGCTTTTTCTCTTGCTTTAAACATAATCTCTATAGATAAATAGCAATTTCTTTCAAAACAGATTCCATTTCTATTTTTTCATAGAAACCATACAATCCAAGGAAACACTCTTCCTATGACATCAGGGATGTTTCGGTTAGTCTTTAACGACAAGCAGATAATAAAAATTTGGATACTGAGACGTCTGACTAACAATGCCCAAATCTGTATAGCAATGACACATGTGAATATAATGTGATTGACTGATTCGCCTATTTCTCCACATGTCTGGCAGCAATATGAAGCTTGCTTCCTCTTTTAAGAAGCAATTCATCCTCATGGATAGCATTGCTGATTGCACGCCACATGAACAATATGATTTTTGGTTGAGTTTTTACCCTCCATACTCCTTCCTTGAGGTTGTTAAGGGATGTGATGGCTTTTCCTTTTATTGTGGCCAACCAATAACCAGACTTTGCAGAGTAAGCATCACTTTGTTGTGCAGCCATGTCTAATAGTGGGCTTGCTCAGAAGTTATCTTCATTTGGAGGATTTGTGAACATCATCAGGGTAAAACACGTTTAGCAATACTTCTCAATTCCAAGTTATGCGTGCTTCAACTAGCAAAACACTAACTTTGAAATCAGTGTTTACAATCCCACTTTTCATCAAGGGTTCTCTCATGTTTAGACCATTACATATCCACGCATCCCTCTCCCCCCCCCCCCCCCTAAACATTGATTGATCTTCCGTTTTCAGATTTGTTTTCTTAAGCCTTGAAATCAATAGTTCTTTTCCAAATTGAATGCTCCTCCATGCGTAAAAGGGACTTGGCCCATTATTGGCTTATAGGAATTCACCTTCATCAAAGTAAAGTACATATTCTTGAAGAGCCTTGCAAATAAGGATTCAGGTTGATCAATCAATCTCCATGCTTGCTTTGCTAGAAGGGCCTGGTTAACAGATTGGATGTCTTTAAAGGTCAGACCTCCTAGTTCCTTTGCCAAGCAGAGTTTGTTTTAACTCAACCAGTGGATCTTTTTCTTGTGTTCCACTACATTCCACCAAAAATCCGCCATGCCTTTTTCAAGTTTTCACAAGACCTTTTCATTAACTTGAAACAATACATAGCGTAGATAGGCATCACCATCGCCACGGCCTTCTAAAGTGCTTCTTTATCCCCATACGATAAGTTTCTCATGAACTAGTGGAAAGTATATTCTTCAGCCTATCATAGATGCATGCAATTTTCGATCCACTTAAGCACTTAGGTAATCCCAGATAATTCCATGTTCCTCTTCCTTAGAAATCCCAATAATCTCCTGCAACTTTGTTTTATCTCAGGTAGGACCTCCGAGCCAAAAGTGATTTATGATTTCTCAAGATTTATTAGCTGCCCCGACACTTTCCCATATGAATCCATGATCTTTATTAGAGATATCGCTTGCTCCTTAGAAGCCTTGCATACCATCAAATTATCATCAGCAAAGAGTAGATGATGAATCATTAGCCCATTTGTTGAGAACTTTATTCCTTGTATATTATGTTGTGCTAAGCTCTCGTTAGCAGGTGGATGAGTCTTTCTATGGATAAGACAAATAGAAAGGGAGAAAGTGGATCGCCTTGTCTCAGTCCTCTTTACTGGTTAATTTTTATGTAAGACTGGTCATTCATGAAAGCTAAGAAAGTTTTGAGCTAACACAGAACATCATCCACTTTGTCCACCTTTCATGAAAGCCCATCGCTGTAAGTAAACTTCTCAAATAAATCCTATTTCACCTAGTCATATTCATTTGAGATGTCCGTTTTGACACCCATATACTCCTTTGAGAATTTGTCATTAATTTTGAGTTTATGTATAAGCGCATGGGAAATCAAAATTTGGTTTGTGATCAATATTTCCTCCACGAAAGTTGATTGAGTATGGGAGACTCGATCATGAAGGATTGGTAGTCTCCATACTAGGATCTTGGACACAATCTTGTACAAGACATAGCATAAGCTGATCGGACGTAAGTCTGCCATGACCTTCTGGTCGAGGGTCTTTGGTATCAAGCACAAAAGATTGTAATTCCCACTCTATGGAGAAGGTACCTGACACAAAAAATTTTTGAACTTCTTCCGTAACCTATCTCCGATGATTAGTTACTATTCAATATAGTTTTTACCTAAATATTTGAACATGTTTAGATTTAACCCAAAATAAAAAGTCTAATATTCTTTTCATCAACCTACTATATATAATATATATATATATATATGCATATATGCAACATTTATAATTTGTCAACTAAAGTGAACTTTGGTATCCAAACTAGGTGGGATAATTCAAATTACTAAGTATTTCAATTCTAAAAATTTTGGTTTACTATTTCTATATTTTAGTTCGAACCTAGATCGTACATTTGTTTAGAGAACCAAGAACTTTAGATTTTAGTTTTGATTTGGTTTATATTTAGATTTTCATATTAAAAATAATCTAAAAGTCAAAAATGTTCAAATTTTTAAAAAAGTTTCATAATTTTTTTCAGATCATATTTGGTTCAGACCCTGGCATCTAGATATTTTGCTCTAGCGTACAAAATTTCTAATACTCGTTTGAAACTTGAAGTTGCAACTGTGACTCAAACGGATCGAATAAAACGTTAGAGGTATAAAATGTAGTTAGTTAAAACAAAACGGGGCTATCTATAATATTGCATTACTTTTTCACCACTCTCCCAAAAAAAAAGACAAAATCTTTGGTGAAGTAGAAAAAAAAATCTCTAAAACCCTCGAATCCTCTTCTCTCTAACATTTCGTCTACTCTGTGCGTGCGAGATCGCTCCTTGGCCATTGTTTTACAAAAATGAAAGCTTTTAGATCTCTACGAATACTGATCTCCATCTCACGAACAGCGACGGCTCCTCGTTGTAAACCCCATCATCTCCCTCACACCTTCCTCCGCAGGTTCTACTCGGCGCAGCCGAATCTAGACGAACCCACCTCCCTCAACGGAGACGGACCCACCACCGACTCTGTTTTCGATAGCAGTGAATACTCAACCCCTGGAGAGTCTTTGAAAAAGCCCAATCAACCCAATTGGGATAAAGGGTACAGGGCAAGGGTACAAAGAGAGCTCTTTCCAGAAGAGAAGGATAAATTGAAAGATCCACAAGAAGATAGCTCCGAAGAAGAAGATGATGATAGTGTTGATAGGTCAAGGATTCTAGCGAAGGCTCTCTTGGAGGCGGCGCTTGAGTCAGCTGATGACGAACTCGGTGAAGGCGAGGTTAGAGAAGAAGATCAGAAGTCTCTTAATGTCGGAATCATTGGTCCTCCAAACGCCGGCAAATCTTCTCTCACTAACTTAATGGTTCGTTTTATTTGAAAAAAGTTTCCATCTTTTCAGACATTGTGTTTATGTTTATGCACAAACACGTTTAATGTGCAGGTTGGAACAAAGGTTGCAGCTGCTTCACGGAAGACAAACACGACAACACATGAAGTGTTGGGAGTGTTGACAAAAGGAGATACACAAGTTGTAAGCTTTCTCTTTATATCTCTTGCCTTTGTAAACTACTCCTTGTGGTTTAAGTATGGAGGTTACCATTTCTGCTGTCAAGTGCAATAATTTGTAGATTGAAAGATATTTAATACTATGGTTTGGAACAACTTTGCAGTGTTTCTTTGATACTCCGGGTTTAATGTTGAAGAAGAGTGGATATGGTTACAAAGACATCAAGGCTCGTGTTCAAAATGCTTGGACTTCTGTTGACCTTTTTGATGTTCTCATTGTTATGTTTGATGTCCACAGGCATCTCACTTGGTAAGTAGCTTTTGAGTAAGACACTGTGTAGTTTGTGAATTCATTTTTTCTGTTTGATTTGTATAAGTCCGGATTCAAGAGTTGTACGCTTGATCACATACATGGGAGAGGAAGCAAATCCGAAGCAGAAGCGCATTTTATGTATGAACAAAGTTGATTTGGTTGAGAAGAAGAAAGATCTGTTAAAGGTTGCTGAGGAGTTCCAGAATCTCCCGGCATATGAAAGGTAGATCGATTCATTTATCTGACTCAGTTTAACAGGGAGGACTCTTGAATTGTAACTGAGAGTATGTGGTTTTAGGTACTTCATGATATCAGGACTTAAGGGATCTGGAGTTAAGGATCTTAGCCAATATTTGATGGATCAGGCGGTAAAGAAGCCATGGGAGGAAGATCCCTTCACCATGAGTGAAGAAGTCATGAAGAACATATCTCTTGAAGTTGTTAGGGAGAGATTACTAGACCATGTTCATCAGGTAGTAATACTAACTGTCTAAGTATAATCTTCTGTATCGGTTTCCAAGTTACATTATTGTGAACAAACCATAGGAAGTACCATATGGCGTTGAGCACCGTCTAGTGGACTGGAGAGAGCAGCGAGACGGGTCTCTGAGGATCGAACAGCATCTCATCACTCCTAAACTTAGCCAACGCAAGATTCTTGTGGGCAAGGGAGGTGCTAAAATCGGGTAAGAGCAAACAAGATCACAGGCTGGTTCACTCTTTGGACTAATCTCGTGACTGATGTGTTGTGATCTTATGCTAACTTTTGAAGGAGGATAGGAATAGAGGCAAATGAAGAGCTAAGGAGAATAATGAACCGCAAAGTTCATCTCATTCTCAAGGTGTTGCTCAAGTGAAACCCTTCTCTGAAGACCTTTAGTTTTTTGAGTTTTGATTGGATTTACAGAATCGTTTGTACACGGATTTTGATATCTGTCTTGTATATTTGATGTTGTCAAAGATTAGACATTGGCATTAGAAATATAATCTTATACAAACAGACAGGATCACAGATCCACAATAATGAAACAAAGCAACAGAATTTTGAAAAAAAAAGAAGTCTTAACGGCACAAGTGGATTGTATTTTGTGAACATTATATGGTGGAAAAAATATGTGAGGTAAAGAACATAGCCTAAGAGACATGAATATAGTTTGTGGATTAGGGAACCATAAAGAAATATTGTAGAAAACAACTGAAAAAACAAATAATAACATCATATTTGTATCAAGCACCCAAAGAATCATAACATGAAATTAATCATCATGTGAGATACTCTTGTGCTGATGTAGGATTTAGCTTCAATATGCTCAAGTTTTGGTTGAGAATTCATATCTATCATGATAGAAACATATCCATGAGACTCTGACCATGTTAATGTGTCAACACAAACATGTTTTATGATATTTTGCAACTCAAAACGCACATGCTTCATAGATTCATAAAAATAGGAGATAAAATAATCAAATATTGTTACTTAACAAGAAACAAATTCCCAACCATATAAACAAATCACTGTAAATGTAAAGATATATGTAAAAAGAGAGGGAGAGATCTTGGCGTTCTGTAAAGGTGACAGTTCTTCGGGGATTCAGAATCCATATCACATTCAATGTTACAAATATCATCTACCACTCTTCATTTCTTGTAGCGTCTTCCTTAAGAATCTGTACTAGTGTATGATACTATACGATCCAAAGCCCTTCACATCATAAATGGTGAAGAGAAGATAGCTTAATGGCATCTTGATCTCTCATACTCCCCCTTAATTTAGTTTCTGACCCTGAAGCAGTTGAATCTTATGTCTTTTGGGGGTTAACTTATCGGAGTTTTGAGCTAACTAGCCGCCTCCAGCTTGTATGAGCAATAGATTATCTTAGATCATTTCAATCCTCAGAGTGTGAGTGGATTATTTCGAACTCATGTGTAGGACCTTAATTTACAAAGGGGGCACAATCTTAATAATTGTAAGATAGATTATAAAGAACATTTAATAAATACAAAAATACTATGAATCAATCGAAATAGACAATGGATTTTTGCAGAGTCGAGACTTGAGAATCTCTTTCCTTAACTCAAAAAATGCCCCGTAGTGTGACGGTTGTATGGCGATTAGAATCCCAGGATAAAACTACATATTTCTTCTTTTCACATCACTTGAATAAGAAGCCTATCAAACTTTTTTTCTGTTTGTACTCTCTTTGAAAAATAAAAGAAAAATAAAAAGGAGAAGTGGAAGAGATTGTTGTTGTTCTGTTATGTTTAGTGGAATGAGAGGAAGCATTATATAGTTTACAAAAATGCCAAAAACGTTTTTGGTCTTAGTGGAGATAGTGTTACATTTTGTATTTACCACAAAATTAAACACAAAATTAAAGAGGTTTCTTAGCTTGGTGACCAAGATTAATTCTTGACAAGAACTAATGAGAATTAATGAGTTTTGACCAAGTTTTATCATCTAAAAAACTTGTTTATTTTTCTAATCAAATTTCCATTTATGTAGTGATCAGTTACATAAAATAAACTTTGATATAAAAATATAGGTTGTTGGATCAATGATCCATGTACCCAAACCATTATCTATACCAAATACAAGTCCGAGTTTACATTGACTCAACTTAGTTCGCACGCTTTGGTTTAGTATAAATTCACATTTCTCTATAATTGTCTAAGGTTATCAACCTTGTTAGACTTTTCCACATTGTCCATATTGTGCTATTAAAGAAAGAATCTTAAGACAAACATTTCTCATTTAAATAAACTTCAATTTTAACATATGTATTAAAATTGAGTTGTAACAATCCCCCACATGAATAGAAATGATTCTAAACAAATAAAGACTCAATAAAAAAACTTTTGAGAGTACAAGCGAAAAATCCACTGCAAATGAGCTGGTAGCATGTTTCATCTTTGAACCAGCCATTGGCAATAAATATTGGGTTTACTCGACAAGAAGGTGACTTGATGTCTTGAACCCCCCGAAATTTGATGTAAACCGAGACAATATCTATCGCACAATTTCATTTTCTCACAGAACTAGGTTCTCTAATGTGTTCATTGTGGCCATGAACTATTCCTGGTTTTCATGAGTGAACTTAGAGAATATAGCCTTACTTTCATTCTCCTAGAAACGGCCCCATTTCACACTCATTAGGTGATTGACCATGCTTTAGAAGCCATGGAATCATTAAAAGCTAATGCTTATCCTTAACAATATACAAGTAGCACTGTATAATCATCCTAGGAACTGGGTAGAGACAAAGTCTCACAGTGCTTTTAGTAGAATGAGTTTGACTTAGTTTTCTCCTTGAACCTAATTCTTGGGATCTCCAATCATTTAGGTAAAGTTACCGCCAAACTTCCTCTTAGGTCATAGGCTTTACACGCATTCCGCTTGATGATTTTTCAATTTGATCTCATGACACACCTTATTAACCCAATCAGTATAGGTTGTCCAAGTAGATATAATCGATTTAGATTAATCCCTTTGAGATAAAATTTTTAATAGGTGTATGTCATCTTCTTAAAAGATACTAATAACCACTATATATATAATTAGTGTCCAGCCACTAATTTTATCACATCATGAATTTTTTACCAAATTTTGAAACATTTAGTTCCTTTCGTTTATCGAAAGATATGAACATATGTTTAAAATTAATCTTTTCATATAGTTAATTTAGAAAATTGCCAAGATGTGTTGCTACTATCAAGCATAAAGACAAATCCACTTCCGGATATTTAATTTTCAGAATCAGAAAGCCAATTAGCACACTTTCATTCTTTCAAAATTATTGGGTCTTTACCATGATGTAACTATAGTTATCCAGTGTTTATACCCTGGATTACTCATGTGGTGACTTAGTATATATACATAGTCCACCGGACTGAGTTTTATACAACTTTGTGAAGTGCTATACTTTTAGTTGAACTATAATGTATTTTGAATCTCACAAATATCATTTTAGCATATGAGCTTGAGACAAATGATTTCTACCAGATATATAATAATCTATATCATTATAATCATGTTTTTTAACTCATGCAATAATTGTCAAACTTCCCACCAAGACCATTCTTAGTTTGTTTAAGCATTTTTTTTTAATGATGAGATTTACATATCAAAATATATCCTTATAAAATAATTTTGATATATATGTATGTATCACATTATTGATTCTAGAATATATTTGAAAATATGATATTATCAAATACTCGTGTCATTTTTGGAGCTGTCTTAAGTCCATATAAAATCTTCATATCCATCACAAGGATTTTTAATGTTTCATAATGTTCCAAACATTATGATAACAATTATTCTAGGAGTCAAGAAATTTTAACATTGTTTTTATCAGAAAACTTTTCATCACAAGCCTAACCTTGTTTTGGTAATCCAGCCAGCAATTTTCAAATCTAGTTTTGAAAATATATTTACAACTCAAGGCCTTAAACCTGTTTAGTAAATATGCTATATATCATGTATATACCATGTATGATTTTCATAATGGAGTCCATTTTACTATTGATGGTTTCCTTCCATAAAGGTGTCTCATTTATGAAATGAAATTTGTGAAATTTTTTGATTCATTCTCAAGAATAAAACAATTAAGAAGTCTTCACAGTAAAATTTTCCCTTACGAGCTCGTTTGTTGTGTCTAGGCTTAATTCCAAATGTGCTCCTTCTCTTTGTTTATGAGTGTGTTTTAGATTCTTATTGTTGTACAATCTCATTCTCTAAGAAAGGTGTATACATTTATTCCATGATTATATTAGCATGATCAGATCTGATTTTTAAACCAGAGATTAATAAGCACCAAAATTATGAGGCTTTTTTTTCAGGAAAAAAATGATATTGCGCTTTTGCTATGCACCCCCACATTTTAAAGTATTTATACAAATGTATTTTATCTTTCCAAAATTTTGGCTTCTTACCAATGTGGTAAAACATGTTTCCCCCACATTTCATGAGATAACTCAAAATCATGATGATTTAAAGTCATCATTCATTAAGAGATAATTTTTTTCCTTTTTTTTAAAGAAAAATCTACATCACTCTTAAGTACAAATGATTAAAGAGTAATTTTGGTGAATAATGTCATTTTCTCTAGGAATTGCATTCCATCCACGTTAACTTACCTCTTTCATCAGTATTCTACATACTTTTCTAAAGTTGATTTTCTCTTTGTTCTTATGCAAAACCATTTTTGCGTACAATTTTAAGATTCAACAATAATATTCTCCAGAAAAAACACATGTTTTTTTCATGAGTATTTCTCTAATTTCAGTATGGTCATGAGAATAAACATTGCTCATCCCACATAAAATTGAGTTATATCCATCATTAATCCTATGCTCAGAGCATCTGATAAATATCAAAACTTGGTACATTCATAAGTGGTAGACCACTACCAAACTGAATTTAGTGTGTCGACTCACTAGATTTCTTTTAACCATTATTATCTTTATTACAACCAGTGTAAATAAAGTTGGATATTCAGATAAAAATCAGAATTTCAATATGTATAGCATACATGATTATATATGGCAGACCATTCCCAAGATGGGATGTCGACTCATCATATTTGTTGTCATGTTTATCTATATTAGTCAATCTTTAAAAAGAATCATGAATATAATCATACATATATTCAATTCAGATTATTGATTTTATGACAAGCATACTTAATATATATGTTCAAAAGACACATAATTATATTAGTATGTTAGATGTCCAATATCACATCATAAGCCATTTAAACAATGTGCATAAATTGCAATTGCAAATTAGATTAAATCTCTAGAATTAATAAAATTCTAAGATAACTAATTTCAATAAATGCAAAGTCTAGAAATTTAACATAATTTAATTCTCTAGAATAAATGCACATATAGTCTCAGATTATTTTAAGGTACACGACAAATAAATTGGAATAAAAGGCAATGAGATTGGTCAGAGATATTGTTAAATATCAAGTAAAAGCATTAGCAATTTTAACATGTAACGCTTTTTATTTATTAACTTATATTAATTAACTATAAGCATACCATTTTCAGAAAGTTTTTGACTCATTCTTACAAATCGAAGTCAATGTTGAGAATAACAATGCTAAGACTTAGCAAACCACTAAACTAGTGGAGACAATTTTTACGAGCTGAAAATGAGTTGATTTAAATAAATAAAAAATCAGAATCAATCGTATATCAAGCAAACTCATCCTGACCATTTTTTTTCAGCATCAAACTCAACAACTTAAGGAAATAAATCAGAGAAGATTAATTACCACTGAAATTTTGTTTAAGAAAATAAACAAGTATCAGACTGTGTAAACTTTTTATTCTATACCAACCACTAATGCAAAATAGTAGAATAAACTGCTTAAGGTTAAGAAGTATATTACCAAATATTTTCTGGTATTTTGTTGAACTGATTCAACCAAATCTATATGATCACATCATATAGAACCTACTCTTACAAACAAAAACAACTTCACAATTATCAGATCGGTTAGTGCATAAAAGCAATAAAAGATTTTTGAGTTAAGATTGTAGGACCTTAATTTACAAAGGGGGCACAATCTGAATAATTGTAAGATAGATATAAAGAACATTTAATAAATACAGAAATACCGTGAATCAATCGAACTAGACAATGGATTTTTGCAGAGTCGAGACTTGAGAATCTCTTTCCTTAACTCAAAAAATGCCCCGTAGTGTGACGGTTGTATGACGATTAGAGTCCCAGGATAAAACTACATATTTATTCTTTTCACATCACTTGAATAAGAAGCCTATCAAATCTTTTTTCTGTTTGTACTCTCTTTGAAAAATAAAAGAAAAATAAAAAGGAGAAGTGGAAGAGATTGTTGTCGTTCTGTTATGTTTAGTGGAATGAGAGGAAACATTATATAGCTTACAAAAATGCCAAAAACGTTTTTGGTCTTAGTGGAGATAGTGTTGCATTTTGTATTTACCACAAAATTAAACACAAAATTAAAGAGGTTTCTTAGCTTGGTGACCAAGATTAATTCTTGACAAGAATTAATGAGAATTAATGAGTTTTAACCAAGTTTTGTCATCTAAAAAACTTGTTTATTTTTCTAATCAAATTTCCATTTATGTAGTGATCAGTTACATAAAATAAACTTTGATATAAAAATATAGGTTGTTGGATAAATGATCCAACCATTATCTAAACCAAACACAAGTCCGAGTTTACATTGACTCAACTTAGTTTGCACGCTTTGGTTTTGTATAAATTCACATTTCTCTACAATTGTCTAAGGTTATCAACCTTGTTAGACTTCTCCACATTGTCCATATTGTCCTATTAAAGAAACAATCTTAAGACAAACATTTCTCATTTAAACAAACTTCAATTTTAACATATGTATTAAAATTGAGTTCTAACACTCATGTTCATACGTCATAGCCTAGATTGATTTAGTTGATAATATCTCGATATTAGGTCGATGTCAATATTGATAAACTGTATTTGACATGTTGTTCAAAAATTGTGGGACCGATTATATATGTAGGCTTGATCATGGTCTTAGATTAGTTGTCAGTCGTGTGGTTTCGTCATGGAAAAGTATTTTGTCAAGTATGTTTATGTTTAAAATTTGAACAATATTGTTAGGCCTCAGTGTTAGAGAGCCGATGGTTTTATTTATAAAAATTATAAACTTTCTTGAATTTGGTTTCTTTCTTTCTTGGTGGATTGGTTCAATTTGTGGATTATTCCGAGCTTATGTTTATGGGTCATAGCCTAGATTGATTTAGTTAATACTATCTCGATATTAGGTCTATGTCAATATTGATAAACTGTATTTGGCATGTTGGTTACAAATTGAGGGACCAATTTCATCTCTAGGCTTGATCAGGATCTTAGATTAGTTGTCAGTCGTGTGGTTTTTTCTTGGCAGATTTATGTTTAAAATTTGATAATTATTGTTAGGTCTAGGTGTTAGAGAGCCGATGGTTTTATTTGTAAAAATTAAAAACTTCCTTGAATTTTGTTTTGTTTTTTCTCTTTGCTTTCGACAGGTGGGTGCTTCGACTGAGAAGAGTGTCTTTACGACTTTCAATTTGTTGCTTATATAGTTGTGGAATCGGTCCATGAGGGGTCGTAAAGCTCGAGGTTGTTTCATATACGATAGAGAATGTAGTCCAAGATTGTCATGTAAAACATTATGAGACTATATAGAAACAGAATATGATTCTTGTTTTCTTTCATGGTGACTGATCTGAGATCACTTAAAGTGACCTGGGGCATACTTTTGGATCTACAAGGTCTAGTCTTAGGAGTCAACAACATAACAACCAAACACATAAGCTTGTTAGTAAACATGACATTCCTTCAAATAAAAATCAAATCTATAAGACTAAGAAATGGAAAAAAGTATATAAAAGCTTCCAGAGTCACACTCAAGACTTAAAACATTCTCTCATTTTCTCTAGCGTTCTCCTTGCAGCAGTAACGAACATAATCACATATATGATGTCAAATTACTTTGCTTCTTCGATTAGAAACATCAAAATTTTATTCATGACAAAAAGCCCCAACCAATTCATTCAGTAATTTACAGATGACTAGAGAGAGAGACCTTGTTGTTGGCACTTCTTCCTTTCAAAATGTAACCCTATAAAATCTTATTTATCTACAACAACCAGAGAGTAGGAAAAAGGGTAAAAATGACCAAAAACGAAATCTCTTTTTTTTTTTTTCAGGATAAACAATAAGGGGTAAAGGAGAAAAGAAATTTTCTTTCTTTAGCATTTAATAAAGACTTTCCTTGAGGTTGAGGCAACAACAAATTAGCTATTAAACAAAAGTGAAAAAATGAATTTTAGTTTAGGCTGCAGAAGTTAATCTCAGCTGTTGAGATTCACCAGTCATTGGATCGGTAGTGTTTTGGCTCTCCAATGGCATGTACTGAGACATAATCGCCATGATTTCCGAATCCATATAAGACTGCATATGGTGTTTTACCCCACACACACAAAAAAAAAAGAAGAATTATTATGAAATTAAAGAATCAATAAGAGAAGAAAACATGTAAAAAAAAAACATACCCTGAGACGATACTTGTAGAACACGTAACCAGCTACACAGATACCTGCAACTGCAGCTAGAATCACAAATGTGAAGAACCACCCAATTCTTGATCCGCTTCTCTCTGCCAAAAAACAAAATAAGAATATGATTTTTTAAGGTTTTTTATATCATGATTGTTTGATATTCCTGACACTTTTTTTTTTTTTTTTTTTTTTTTTTTTTTTTTTTGGTAAAATATTCCTGACACTTACCGATACAAGTGTCTTGTTCTTTCATGTAGAGACGATTGCCAGAGCATTTGCATTCAAAGCTTCCCCATTTGTTGTTACACTTGCATCCATCACATTGACATGCTGTTTTCTCCTTACATTCATCAATGTCTAGTACATTTATGTATACGTAGCCAAAGATGAATCAGTTTTTTTAAAAAAAAAAAAACAAAATGATAGTATATGACATTTTTGTGGGGCAAAGTTTTTCACCTTCACATTTAAGACCATCTCCTTTGAAACCTGAAGGACAACGACATCCAGATGTCTCCAAGTTCTAAATCAAAAAATTAGAGAAAAAAAATCATAAGAAAAATAACTTAAATTTCTGAAGAAAATAAACTAAACTAATTTTTTAAAATATTTATAAAACATTTAGAAACCCAATCCACTCTTTTTAACACTAAACCCCAAATAATAATCATTAAAATGCAAACCAAAATGTTAATATATTTTCGATTGAAAATATATTTTAAAAATGATATTTAATTTGTAGTATTTTTAGCAATTTCTCAAGAAACAATGTGAAATTTGGATGAAACGTTTCAAAATTTATGGCAGTATTACCGAACAAGCAGAGAACGTTAAGCCCTTTTTGGTTTCAGACCAGCAACCTCCTTGATTCACAGAGCATCTCGCAGGTCCATAAGCTGTTCATAATGTTCAAGCAAAGATGATTTCTTTTTTTAAAACCAGACACAAAATGTTTTTTTTTTTTCAAACAATATAGTAGTTGAAGAGCATACGTTCACATGAAGTATAACCATCTCCTTTATACTGCACACCATTCACAACAGGGCATTCACAGACTCTTCCTCTAAATGTGTCCTGATAGAATCCAATTTAATTGAAAAGCCCATCAATATCTATGAGAAAAAAGGATTAGATAATCAGGTTAAAACGGTAATTAATCAAGTACCTTGCAAGCTGTTACATTAGATTTCTTGTCCTGCCAACACCCTCCATTTACTTCAAGACATTCATTTGTTTCTATATCTGTGTTTCAAAAGTGTAAATAATATTTGTTTAGTATTATTCTATTACCAGAAGAAGGCTAGCTTACAAGGGGAAACTGGTTTAACCTCCACTTAGACAGATCCCTGGTTCGGTTCTCTCCTTAAACCCTGAACATATAGCCTTTAACACCGAACTACTCTCGAGTTTACCTGAGCAATGATTCAGATTAACAACTTAACTTTCATTGTATTATTCTAAACGAACATGTTACATTAAGAAGGACTGAAACAAACCTCGGTATTGAGCATTGTTGATGATCAATGTTGGCAAGATTGTGACATCCCCACGGTCTCCCTGTCCAACCTGAAGCGCTTGCTCAGCTTTTAAAACCTCATTCTCCACATCAGCTCCAGGATCACCCATACATTTCTTGATCTTGTCAAGTGGCAAACCTGATAATAAGAGCATTGTTTGTTTAAGACCCATAATGTGAAGAAAAGGATTGTGATGGCTCTTACCAAGAGATTCCACAACACTCTCTGCACATTCTTTGCTATACTTCTTCTCCTTCATGGAACACCTGATGTGAAAATCAGTCACATAGTCCCACCAAACCCAAGACTTGTTAATCTCTTTCCCTACTCTATGAACACATAACTGTCTCAAGTTCTCGAAAACGATGTCTTTCCCATCGTATCCATCTCCAAAGTCTTGTTCAGGGTCAGGAGCACAATACCTCCCTTGGTTTATACACTGAGACTTACACTGATTGCTTGAAACATAATCTTTAGGACAAAACCATGTAATGTAATGAGGTGTGAACAAAGAGTATCCTCCTTTTTCAAGAATCTGCGCATGCCCTTTAAAGTTCTTGACGAAGTTCATCTGCTCATCGCAACGTGCACCACACTCATCATTGGTGTTAGTCCATAGCTCGTACTCAACTCTCTCATCAGGATGAGGCAGTGACTCGCTCCAGTCTATCTTGAGGACCACTTCCTCTCCTTTTTTAAGAGCTTGCTTGAGAGTGTTTGCGAAAGAAAGGTCGATTAAAGCAGATGGAATGGTGAGTTTCTCTATGAAGTCATCAGCTTCTTTGGATTCTTCAGGTGAATCCATTGTTATCAATGACTCGTCTACGTTATCTGCTATTAGAACTGCTGCTGCACCGGATTTTTGACCGTTCCATACCTTTAATGCAAAGTAGCACTCTATTGCAAAAAACAAAACAAACCACAAAATTAACGCGAGTTTCATTTTTTGTTTTATTTTAATGTAAGTCTCATATAGGCATGCGGTTCGGTTTAGGTAATTCGGTTTTCCGTTAGTTCGGTTAGCACAAAATTGCGTCCAATTGAAAGGAACAAGAATTTGGATTGGTTCGGTGTTAGGTTAGTAATTTTAAATGAATTAACCTTTTGTTTAATCGCGGTTAAAACATCATTTTTTGTTAATTTGATTATTTTGGTTAATTTAGTTTGGAATTTTGGTTATTAGTATAGTTTGTTATAATTTTTAGTGGAAAGTCGAACTAAAAATTATTTAACTGTACTTATGAATTTTTTTAATATTTCAAATTATGACCAAATTTGAACCGAAAACCAAAAAGTTCAGTTAGGTTTAGGTCAAAATCCCAAAAACTTGGAAGTTGGATTAGTTCTCTAATTTGCTGACCGGTTTGGATAAAAACGAGACAAAATTTAACAAATATATATATATAACTGAGATTAAACCAAAACCAAACATTTCGAAATTTTGGTAATATAGTTCGGAATTTTAGTTAATATCGAAATGGATTGGTTATATTTTTGAAAATAAATGGAAAACCGGAATAACCTAATTTATAACCGAGTTTTAATATATCGAACAGAACTTATAACTAAACTTTAACCCAAAACGAAAAATATCGATTCGGTTAAGTTGGCAGGCTCGGTTCGGGTCTAAATTCCAGAAACTTGGAAGTTGGACCGTTCTATAATTTGCTGAGCGGTTTGGATCATAAACGAGAAACCAACAAGTCGAAGGCAATGAAACAGTTACCTCCACGATCGATGATTAAGATGGTAGGACGAGGGAACTTAGGTTTGAAAGTTTTGTCAAAGGAGTCGCATCCAAAAGCTCCTTTACCGGCGTAGACGACGGAGCCGATCATGTAACCACCGTAGTTAGGCACACCGAAGTTAGCAATGGCTGCGTCGTGCTTCGACCTCATTGCCAAAGGGTTTAAGATCGTCACGCTGCTCTTCTCAACGATGAATCTCCCGAAAACGCCGTTGATCACCATGGTCAACGCTACAAGCAGAGCCAAGGTGGCTCCTTTGTTGATCAAAGACATTGTTTCTGCTTAGAAAAAAAAAACAGAGTTTCTAATTTAAAGTAATGATTTTTTTTTGTTTTTTTGCTATTTTGATATGAAAGTAATGATTTTTTCCAAATGGGTATCCCTGTTTCTGGATTTTCTGTAGATTTTAACGAGAAGATAAGATCTTAAAGAGAGTTAGATGATTAAAATTGTCTTCATTTTCTATGTGTTTCCATGGGGAAAGAGAGAAAGAGTTAGCTTTGATAGGGAAGAAAGTTGCAAAGTGAAAAGAATTGAGTTTGCAGGAAAGTAGATGTCTCTGTTTTCTGGAGGAAGAAAGAGATCTTAACGTAAAGTAAACGAGAGAGAATATGACTTGACAGGGTCAGCGGAACTAACCATGTCTCTGCAACTACTGTTTCAACAAACTTATTTTTATTTTCATTCTTCCTTTTTTTAAAATTATTTTATAATTATTTGACGATAAAAAAAAGATTTAACGATAACTTAGAACGTAAGGCAAACGTGAGATCCTATCATTTTCTTCTCTAATCTTTTTTTTGAACTTTAAGAAAACATTTTCTTCTCTAATCTTAAAGCTTAATCAAGTGGATAACGCTACAAAACTGGTTATCTCAAGTGTACAAGTTTCAATCTTTACCTAGAACAATAGATATATCTGATTTTTCTTTCATGAGGCCTCCTAAGCAAAGGTGCATCAAAAATTGACATTTCATCACCAATTTAAAATTTTATGAATTCTTCCACATTTTCGATTTTCTTACTATTTGACCCAAATATTTGACAAACCATTTAATAATTCATAAATTTTTATTTTAATTATATGTCGTTTTCATGATAACATCATCTACAAATAAACTATATCATTTATATATATATATATATATAAATTATCTACACATAAATATATTTAAGGGGGATTTGCTAAAAACAACCTAAAATTTCAATCTAAACCTAAAAGTGTACCCCAATTTCAATCAAATGCAAAACCAACCTACAAGGGTGATAAAAGTACTATTTAACCCTTATGACCAAACAAAAAACAGAAGTGTATTTTACGTTTCTATCCTTTGTTAGTCTACACGTAACAGAAAGAAGTCTACATAAATGTAGACCTCATACGAAGTCTATTCACTCGGTAGACTTGTTATGTAGTCTACACCATAATTTTATCTAATAATTTAATTTTAAAAATCTATAAAAATAATTGTTGTAATATTTTTAACTAATCATTAATATAATGGATAATATGAAGTAAAAAAAATAAAATTTTATATAATTAAACACTTTTAAGGAACATTTAGGGTTTGAGATTTTTGGTTAAGGGGTTCGTAGACATATTATAAAGTCTACATATATGTAGACTTTCTAAGTAGTCTACTCACAGTTTAACCTAACCAGATTTAACCAATATAATTTGATGATCAAATAAAACATTTACGGTTTGAGATTTGTGGTTAAGGGGTTCGTAGACATATTATAAAGTCTACATAGACGTAGACCGTTTTTTCAGTCTACACACAGTTTAACCTAACCGGATTTAACCAATATAATTTGATGATCAAATAAAACATTTACGGTTTGAGATTTGTGGTTAAGGGGTTCGTAGACATATTATAAAGTTTACATACATGTAGACCTTTGTTTTAGTCTACACACAATTTAACCTAACCGGATTTAACCAATATTTAGGGTATAGTAGATTTACAGTAAAGTTTACTTATATGTAGACGTCTATTTCAGTCTACGTTAATTTGTGTTTACCAAAATAAATTATTTTAAAATTAAAATTAACTAAGCGGGAAGTGAAAATGAATTTTGGAGCCTATTTTTTCATATTGGCGCCATAGTAGACTTACAGTAAAGTCTACTTATATGTAGACGTCTATTTCAGTCTACAGTAACCAATTTAACCTAACCGAAAAAATTACACAGTATATAAATACTTTTTTAGGGTTTTCTGGTAAAAAGAATCCTAATCATGCCGTTTAGATCTGAGGCGGTTTAGGGGGCGATTTCCGGTGAGATTTCCGGCGAACCCTCTCGGAATCACCATTCACCACCACGACTATCACCACTATCCTCTCCCATCCTTCAGCCATCTCCACCTTGTCTCCTCCTCATCTCATCCTCGTCACCACCACTACTCTCCGCCTCGTCTCCTCCTCATCTCCACCATTACTCTCCGCCTTGTCTCCTCCTCATCTCCTCCTCGTCATCACCATTACTCTCCTCCTTGTCTCTCTCTCTCTTTATATGTGTTTATAAAGAGTCTCTGCATCTCTTATTGTTTTGATTAAAGTGTTCAATTTTCGTTCTAGGGTTTGTATATGTTCAATTTATTTGCTGTAAATTGAAATGCATATGTCATTGACGAAAATTGATGAAGTGTTATGAGTTAATACATGTTTGTAGAGTACAAGCATGTGTTGTGTTTTATTGATTTGTCTGGCTCTTTTTGTTGCAGGTTGCTCCCAAAATTTTACTGCAGACTACGGATTTGTAGACTTTTACTGTAGACTACGGATTTGTAGACTGTCTTATAGGTCTACATTAATTTAGACTGAATATACAGTCTACATAGAAAAATCTATTAAAAATCTACATACAAAGGTATTGGAGAGCACAGAGTATAAGTGTAACAGTTGTTTTAATTACACTCTAATGATCATCTCTTGTTCTTGCTTCAGGGAGTATATGTTCCTTGTTTACCACGTAACAACAAACAAAAACGTGTAGACTTGTTCTACTCTAGCTGGAGCATTGGACCAGGTAAAATCACTTTGTAATTATTCAAACATTGAAATAACATAGCTTAATGATGTTATATATCACTTTATGCAGTGGAGTCAAGAAGAGACGATGGAGTAACAAGTGCATGTGAAGTGATTTTGTTTCACCATGAAGACATGGGGATACCAAGGGAGATTGCAAAGCTTGGAGTGAGACGAGGAATGTGGGGAGCAGTGAAGAAGATGGAACTTCAATTTTGTTTGAAACTTTAATTTTGTTTGAAACAATTTTGTTTAAGAGACCCAAAATGGGGTTGTGGGATAATCATGCTCTTATGAAAGTTTTTTATTGGTTATCCCACTGCTTCTTGTCAAGTATAGAGCAGTGTTGGTCTTGAGTTTTAGAAGACCAGAAGCAAAGAAAAAAAAGGATGCTTTTGGTATAATAATAAAAAAAATTAACACCTGCATAATAGAACATCCATAGCAATAAGACAACTCATAAGTTCGACACATAACACTAACACATCTAGAGTTTTTCACCACCCATTCTCTGTATACAACGAGTAATTGAGCCATCTTCTGCAAAAAAAAATACGGTTTACATAATTAGCAAACATTAGAACTCAAAGTAATAGAAAAATTAAGACCAACGATTTTAACAAAAGTTCATCAAATAAGACAACATCCAAAGCGACAATACAGTTGATAAGTTAAAGACATAAGACAACATCCAAAGCAATAAGACACCATCCTAAGCAATAATACAATTGATCAATTCAACACATAAGAGATAATACATAAGACAACATCCAAAGCAGTAAGACAACACTGGTTTAACTTGGACAGTTTGGATGTGACCTGGTTGTTTGCACTGTGACAATTAACGTAGACTTACTAATATGTCTACAAATGTTTCCTAGTTATATAGCAAAATCAAAAGTATTATACTTTCATAATTACAACAGTTTTTCTATCCAAAATCACTCAAACCCATTAAGATTAACTATTACACACTTTCAAACAAAAAAATTGTGAAAACATTTAATGCATAGTACACAAATTAACTTTTAATGTAAATTTCGAAATAAACTTCATGTTCAGTCTACAACGCTGTAGACTTTCTTTTCAGTTTACATCCGTAGACGGTCAGATAGGTCTACTGTTTGGGTTAGTTTTTGCAATTGACTATTTTACGGGTTACTTTTTATAGTTGAAAAAAAGTTGTGATTTTATTTAAGCAGACTTCGTTTTCAGTCTACAACTTCAAAAAGGTTAGTTTTCGCTATTGACCAGAATTTTTCCAGGATTTGACTTTCAGAGGTAGACTAAATATACAGTCTACATATTTTAATTTTTTTGAATGAGGTTAGTTTTGCAATTGACTATGTTTGACTTTTTAGGGGGTAGACTGAAATGAACGTCTACAGATTTGTAGACTTCGAAAGAAGTCTACTCTCAAATCCGACGAGTCAGTTTTGCATTTGACCAAAATAAAAAAATAAACTTCACGGGTAGTCTACATTTTTTTTTTCGGGAAGAGCAGACTGCATATGAAGTCTACGTATTAAAAAAAATAAATATATTTTTAAAAAGTTTTAGTCAAACACAAAACTAACCTTTTCAACGCAGTCAAAATTTTGGTCAAATGCAAAACTGACCTCTTTGTAGACTTATGTTGAAGTCTACGGTTTGTAGACTTATGTTGAAGTCTACATATGAAAAGTCAAAAGTTCATTCAAATGCAAAACTAACCTCTTTTGCGTAGTCGTCTTTGTAGGTCTACGTACTTTTTCGTTTTTTGTTGTCAAAGGTTAAGATGTAGACTATCGGGGAAGGCTACATTACAAAAATAATCTGTTTAGTCAATTGCAAAACTGACCTGTGCGTTGACAAGTAGACTGCATTGTATGTCTACATAAGGGCGTAGACATATAAAACAGTCTACTATCGCGACACAGATCTGAGAAACGACTTAAACCATGAAAATAGTTACCTTTTTGCAGTGTGAAGCTCGTTTCCAGCCTTTTCAACCGTCCAAACTCCAATATTGACCAAAATGAAACATTTTTGACGATTCACAAGTGAAAAAAACGAAATTATGAAGTTTATGATTATGAAAAGAGAGATTTTTAGATGGAAATGTAGAGAAAATGAGAGGAAATGAAGATTTGCTTGTTTAGAATGAGAAAAAAGTGGTTGAAAATTCAATTCTGAAGCTTTAAGAGATCAAAAATGGTGGTTGAAAATATTGATGATGATGGTATAGTTGTAATTAAGAAGAAATATTTAGGGTGTATTTGGTTTTTTTGTATTTTTCGAAATTAATAAATAAATAAATAATAATGGCAAATTTGTAAATAATTCAAAAACTTATGGGTAATATGGAAAATTCAATGATGAATAGTAACTAAAAAAAAAAAGAGGTTGATTTTGCATTTGACTTGAATTTTTAGGTTGTTTTTGAAAAACCCCCTATATTTAAAGTAAATATAAAATATCGTTTTTTTTCTTTTCGTGATAGTTAATTTTTATGTGTATATCACATAATTTAAAAAATATTTATTTTAATTTAAATATACATATAAATATGTTTAAATTAATAAAATATGTCTTTTATCATTTTTAATAAATTATACACATAAATTAAAATAAAATATAAAAGTTATTTGTAAAATTTATATTGTAAACTAAAATAGTGTTTCATCATATTTTACTTTTAAATAAAAAATGATTGCACTAATATACTTAGCACTTTCTAAACTTAGTTTTTATATTTAAAAAGGATATCAGTTAATGAATGTTACATATGCAAAACTGTATTACATAAGAAATCTTCTAAATGTGATATATATTAGTCAACTTACTTTTTTCAAAAAAAATAAAATATATATATATATTATTCAAAATGAATTAGAATACATATTTTATAACTTTAAAAAATTATTTTCTATATATAAACTAGATTTTTCTCTATTTTCATAAAGCCACCTAGACAAATGGTGCATCAAAAGTTGACACAACATCACCAGTTTTAAAATTTTATAAATTCTTCCACATTTTTAATTTTCTTATTATTTGGCCCAGGTAATTGAAAAACCATTTGATAGTTCATAAATATCTGTTTTAATTACATGTTATTTTCGTGATGACATCATCTATAAATAAAATGTATCATTAATATTTAAATCTAAATTTATTAGCATATAATATATTTAAACTTAATATTAAAATATCATTTTTCTTTTTGTGATGGTTAATTTTTTATTTGTATATTACATGATTTAAAATTTATCTGGTTTAAATTTAAATATACATATATATGTTTATGTTAATAAAAGATGTCTTTTATCATATACATAAACAAAAAAAAATATAAACGGTCATTTGTAAATTTATATCATAAAATAAAATTGTGTTTTATTATATTTCACTTTAAATTTTTAAAAACATTACACTAATATATTTAACAATTTATATTTCCAAAATTATTTTTTTTATATTTAAAAGGGATATTCAGTTAATGAATGTTACATATGGAGAATTGTATTACATAATAAATCTTCTAAATGTGATATATATTAGTCAACTTTCTTTACATAATATATAAATAAAATGAAAAATTGTTTTTCATAATATTACAAAAAGGTAATCAAATAAAACTAATATAGCAGTAATTACATTCTAAAATAAATAATAGTATTTATTTAAAAACTTCAATCAATATGGATGATACCATTCATTTGATAAATGTGTAAAAGAATATATAAACTTTCATATAAAATGTGTTAGGCTATAAAGCTAATTTGAAATCAAAACTTATAATGTATACGAGAAATAAAAATTAACAGTTGATTTAAAATATATATTTAAAAAAGAAATAAATAATTCATAATTTATGTATTCAATCATAACCGTAATTTCGAGTAATATTATTTTTACTTCTTATTATAGAAAGATAAAATAAATATTGACGAATAGAAAATAATTATATAATTAAAAAAATAACATTCTTATTAATTAGACGAGCCAATGATTTCTAACAAAAACAGCAAGAACATATAGTGAATGTTAATATTACTTTTAACTAAAAGTAAAAATAAATATATTCGAAACGTATATTAGAATTTACTAGATATTTTTCAATTACTTTTTCACTTGCTGAGTAGGGTGGGTTTAACACCAGTTTCAATAAAGAATGGTTTCAAAAATCAAGACCATTGCTTACTTCATTGACTTTTAAGATGTGCTGAAGTACCATATGGGTTAAGTTAGAGAATCATCCAAAACCCCGATGTGACAATTACTAGGAGACATGAATTATTGCATAATCAACATTAACTTATTTAATGAAATATCCAACCTAATTGTTAGCTTTAGCACTGTATCCAATTTATTTAAGGCGGACAATGAGTATGCAGTGTTTTGTAAGTCGTCTTGATGTGTTTGTTTTGTTTAATGAATTCGGCGACATTGTAACAAGTATACATTTTTTTTCATTTAGCAGACCAAGTCTCTGATATACAAAAATAATTTGGGAGAACTAGTTACAAGAATACTTTTATATGTGGTTGGAGAGAAAATGTCAATTCATGATTTTAAAATTGTCCCATTTGCGAGTTTCAAAAAAAAAAATATTGTCTCATTTACGTCAATCTCATGCCAGTTTTTTTTTCAAATGCAAAAATTGTTTTTTTCTAAATGAATACGTATTACTTTCTACAAGCACATATAAATATAGATAAAAACAGAGAAAATGGTAAAAAAGAAACTTATACAACACTGTCTTTTTTTCACGACATTCATATGAAGAGATCAGCGTGGATTGCCAAGAAATGTTCATATTCTGCTACAAGTACCAACAAGAATTCACAACAAAAACCGTATATGCAGACAAAAAAAGAACACATATATTCAAAAAGGCCAATTAAAACTAATGTTACCAAGCCATATCGAAAGAGGGAACTGGACCAAGGCTAAAAATAGCAGAAAGTACTGATGTTTGCTCGAATCATATGAGTCCTTACTTGAGCAAATAAAACCTGTTTCATCGTCTTCACAGATTAGGGATGTTAAAACTGGGGGGCCGCCCCTTTATGTCCGACCTGTTTATCGTATGTCCCTCCGTGTTCTAGTTCACCAAGAATATCACAGTGCCAAACACCGAGACATGTCAATGGCAAAACCCACAAGACATAGACTCACAAAAGCATATGCCACCCACGACGTCTAGCAAAGGCGCCTTTCCTCTACCAACTGGTAGGAGCAATGTTATTTTAGGAGCATCACTTGCACAATGATTTGGGCCTATAGATATCACAAATGGGCCATTAAAAAGAACAAATTCTTAGGGAATGGGCCACACAAGTGGACAGGATACAGCTATTATTGTAACCAAACAAAACACGAGCAAAATATCTCAATTAGGTTTAGACCAATATAAACAATCCGACACCCAAGTTCCCCTTTCTCCGTCGAAACCCTAATTTCGCATCTCCTCGAGCTTTGATTTTACGATGGCGAAATCAATGAGATGCAAGAGGGTGAAGAGATTGAGAGCTATTAGAAGAGAAATAGTCGAGAAGGAAGCTTTCACACTAACGAGAGACGACGCCAAATCCGCCGCCATCGAAGCCGCACTCGCCGCCCCCAAATTACCTGTTCGTCAACCACCACCTTCTCCGTTCATGGAAGTCGCGCCGCCGACCACCTCCGAGTCTGCCTCTGCCTCCGGCACTGTCGCCAACGATATGGGTATCTTCGATTTCTACTCTAATTAGCGTCAATTTTATCAATGTATAGGTCGCTGTTTGGTTTTGTTCGATATGTATGTATCTTTGAAAGTGTTGGTGATATAGTTATGTTCTGTGATGGATACTGCCCTTTGTTTTTGCAGATGTGGAGATGGATGGTGAGAAGCATAGCAAGTCTCTTAAACCCATTGGGAGGAAGTTGAAGAAGAAGTTTAAGATGGGGATGAAGAATCGTCGCAGCAAGGGTTTCCTTAGAGGCAAGCGAGTCTAGTTTCCCAAGTTTTGTTTTGTTTTGTTTTTTCTTAAGTCTTGTTCTGTTTCACATCTCATATCTATGTTCCCTCTAGATCCCAGGTTCTTTTTAGTGTCTTATTTTGAACTGTTTTTGACTTTTGTGGTGAGCTTGGAGTATTATAGAAACCCTAAAAACGTGATTTTGATTTTTGAACCCTATGACATATTGACCGGAATTTTTTTTCTGGGTATTAGACGGTTCCTAGGTTACACTATCCTAACTGAACCTGAGAATATCTCCGATCCGCCAAAAATAGCTATGATATTAATTGGATTCTCTGAACTCTCTATCTGAACTACCCGATATGCGAAATGTCTAGACCTACTCCCACATATTATTGTTTTAGTTTTCAATCAACATTGTAAACCTTTAAAACGTTTTTTTATCATGTTGAATTGGTAAAAATCATCCTTTGTCTTGGATCTTGATCAGATATAATAATGTGTCAAATGTAATGCAGACGTACAAATCTCTGATAACTTGTAACAGAAAAATGATCTCAGTATAAATCAAGATTCACATGTTTTTGTTGTGCAGACAACGTATCACAAAGTTAAATTTGAAACAAAACAAGCAAGATTCTTTTACAAACTCAACCGATTTTTTGTTTTTTTTTATTAAAAAAATCAGTAACGGTTAGAGTTAGATTTGCTGCAAACCCTCCTGATCTCTCCAATACGATCTTCACCAGTGATGACACCAACATTGACCAGCTTAGCCATCGACACAGCAAACTGGTGTCTGAACATCTGAGGCGGCTGCTCCGCGAAAGCCTTTACAAGCGGAGCTGTCCTCGGGTCCTTCACAAGCTCCGCGTCGGTCGTCAAAACTCCCATATTCTTCTGAAGATTGATGTAATACTGATTATCAAATGCCACGGGAGTGATGGCATCTAGGTAAACTGTCTCTGAGGCCCAGCGACACTTGCGGCGCAAGAAATCTGCGTATTTGGGGTCAATCGATGGATCAGTTCCATGGGTCGCGTTAAAGTTGTAAAGCCTCGACTGGATGGTTCCACAATAGGCTTTTCCTATGGTGTGGGCTCCGGAAAGGACGACAAGGTCGAGAATATTGAGTCCGTAAGACTGAAACGTCTCGAGAAGGCCAGTGATGTCACGGCGGCCTGAAGGGACTTTCTCCACGTCTCTTGCGTATGAGTTGGTGGAGTCACGACGTCCGTAGGCGTTGGGCCAGTAAGGACCACCTAGTCGGTAGGTGGCGCTGCGGCTAGCTGCCACTAGGATGTCGGCACAGGAGACTAAGCCAGGGCAGGATTTCTCGATCTTAGACTTGATATCGTCGATTAGCTCAAAGCCTCGTAGGGTTTTGCTGGCTGGAGATCTTCTCTCTGATCCTTCGTTGTCTAGAAGAACCGACGCATCACATCCCTGAAAGTTATTATCCATCCACAAAAATTTACTATATAGATGTTGACAAAATAAATACGTGGGTTATGCATTGTATATATGAACGAAAACATTAGCTATAGCATAGCAGAATAAGGTTAATATTACTATGCAGTTGAACGGTTAGTGGTAAAATATTTTTAAGTGTTAAAGTGTCGCTGTAGAAAATATTTTTTGTTATAAAATATGTGTTGTTTTCGAATTTTGATGCAAAATTCATTAACTTTTTATTGTAATTTATTTTTTTCTTGGTTAAAATATGATTGAGTATATATGTAACTGTGTTTTTATATAAAAATATATACAAAATTAATTGTTTTCTTAATTCGTTTTCAAAATAATAAAATAGGAGTAAATAAACATTTAAGAAAAGATGGTATAATTGGAATACCGTGACGCCGCAATCGTGGAAGAGAAGGCGGAGGAGGGCAGGACCAAGGGAAGGATCAGTCTTTGTCCATTCCCTCACTTTGGTGTCCACGATTTTCTCAAAATTTGGACAAATCTTATCATAATAACTCAGCGATAGTTGATTGTCCAAAGGAAACCATGACTTTGTGTCCTCTTCCTCGTCTTCTCCTCCGTATCCTCCCGCTTCCGGTAGGTCTTCCCGGTCAGCCGATATCGGCCAGGCCATAAGGATAACGAGTAGGGCGGTGAGGGAGAGCACGACCAACTTCATTATTGTGCCTTGTTATACCTTTTCAGTTTGGTTGGATTTGAATTTGTTTGAGATGGTATCGAGAGATGTCTCGGACTAATTTATATACTGGGGTTGGAAATGAATATGTTTGTTTGACGTGGGAGGCACACCTTTAATATTTTAATAAAATTCAGAATGACTTGCTTGCATGTCTTCTATGTGATATTTTTGATACATAATATATGCCTTCTTTTTATAAGAGAAAAGGAGAATTTGATAGTGATCTTCACATTATTGAAATCAGCCTTTTGACTTATTTAGATCAAATTGTTATTATAATTTTTCGTCAGCTTGAACAGGGCTATTATATCCGGTTCATTGGTCGGTTATTACTTATATATTGCTATAATTTTTCTGTTTTATTTTGTGTCCATCTATAAACTCGGCGACAATCTATAAGATTAATAAATATCTGGTGAGAATTTGGCAAAGATAGATCTTTAAGTTTTAAAGAATCAACTATTTATGAACCTTGTATCTAAAACTAGATGTGTAAGTTTGACTATAGAGCTTTTTCTATGTTCTAAATTTTATTTAAATTTTGTTAATATACATGTATATATACAGACTAAATAACAAGTTATGTATTGCCCACCCATTTTTTTATTAACTAAATGGTTTTACCCCTTTTCCCATGCCTATTTGCAATATATGTGTTTTGTCAAAGATAGTGAGTACGCCTGTTTAATATTGATATTTTTACACCTATTTTTAATATATTTATTTTCGGTCAAATCTTTCAAATAGATTTTTTTTTGAAATTTTTGTCACAAAAATAAACTTTAAGACAAAAAATGATTAATTTTTTTTTTTTGAATTTCTTTTTTTTTTTGAATTTTAAACCTCAACTCCAAAACTTCACCCATAACTCTAAACCTAAGTTTTGATTAGTTAACCTAAGGAGTATATTTACACCATTTAATAAAATCTATTTTGATCATTTTTCTTTTTGAATGCTATTGTGGGGATAAAATTTTTTTTTGATCTATTTTGGTCATTATCACTTTATTTTATATGCTAGTCTACTAATACTTCTCCCAATTATGATTTTTTTTCACCAAATTGACTCTATAGAAGCTTAGATATAGAGTTTATTTATCATAACTATAACTAAAAAGTCTTAGATATAATAAATATTTGTCATAGCTATAACTAAAATCTTTAATGAATGAGTTGATGTTTGTTTTATAAATAATTATACTATTTTAAAGAGAAAATTATACTACAATACACATTTTTATCTTTTTAACACATAAAAAAGTTGTTTACGTAGAAAGATATTTGTGATTTTTGATTTTTATTTTAAGACACTTCAAAAGGAAGGAACACTTTGAACATGTAGTTTTTCTATACTAACCTTCTAACTAAAAGTAGTATTGTTAGCTCAAATGTTCACATGCATAGATATAGTGTCCAACAGCTTTTTATCTTACAAATGTTTATCAACCTCATAAATATTATCCACACAAATTACATTTTCTTCTAAAATTATCAGCCGTATTGTTTTGCTTTACTTTCATTCTTATTGTTCGTTTTCCACCTCCCACAAAAATAAGCTAAATTCTCTTGTCACCGAAATTTTGATTTGTTTACGATTATTCTTTGTAGAAACCTAGTAGTATATCTGATGACATGTATAGGTGCTTCTTTTTTCGTTGTTCTCTATTTTCTTTTTATTCATAAAATTGGCATCTTCTTTGTATATTACTTTATATATACCAAAAAATAGTTATACCACTCAGTTTTTATCAGCAATCGCAGAAGATATTGTTTATGAAAATCACTTTCAAAGTGTTTGTCAAAGAGAGAGGCATCACTGATAGTAACAGTAGGTGTGTCACTGAAAGAATGTTGCCTTTAGTGAGAGATTCCTTCTTTATCGGTTGGTTGGGTTGTTTCTTTCTCAGGTTGTGGCCGTTTTTGTTCACATTGTACTGGTACTTGAAAACTATGACCTCCACTTTGGGGGCTGCAAAAAATGATGCTCGATGAAGGGCATCGTCCAATAACGTTAGGTGCTTTTACTAACAATTCTTTCTTGAATCTAGATGAGAACCGAACTCCATTTTTGAGAGCCATGGGGTTATTCCCTCATTGATATCCAAGATTTAAGATTTTAAATATATGAACTGTGGGATAAGCGACCTTAAATGTTTGAATGAGACTTGTTTTAGATTCCATAAATCTGCTTCTAAAGGTTTGGTTTCAATGAATACTACATAATGATTCAGGAAAGTGGATATGAGTTGAGTGAAATTATCTATAGAATTCCTTTCAAGTCTGGTAAACCACTCTGTGCCGGTCTGGTTAATTTTCGGTGAAGAAGCGGAAATAATCATTTTCTTTTTCTTCATCGGTTAGATGATCTTGTGATACAACCATGCGGAAGGCCCATACATGGGCCCATGGGGTTTGTGTTGTCAAAATGTTTTGGGAATAAGATTTTCTCTATGTCACGCAGTCGGATGCTTTCTATTCGGTTTGTGAAAGGAGTGTGTCATATTTCTTCTATCGAGTGATCTATGCCTAGAGTGGAGCTCGTTTCCATGTGCATAATCGTATGAATTCTCCAAAACTTGGTATTAATTTTTCTCGACAAAACTGTGGAAAGCTTCAATGTCGGTGATGCTTCTTAAATATAACCCTCCTCAATTGGGATTTTTTTAAATTTGGGGTGCATTAGTTTAGCTCGTGTTTCATTTTTGGGAATATATCTGTTTGAGCTGGATGCACAACTGAGACAACTCCAAAGCTCGGGACGTTCAATTTTGGGTGTGGGTCAGTTCGTCCCTCGGTTAAGTTGGTTGGGAAGCGATCTTGGGGGGATTTCATGCTCAAGTCCTCTAGTTCGAACTTTGTCCAGCTTAGTAAAGCTCACATTGTGATCAATCGTTTCAGATCGAGGTGAATTACGAATCGGGAACTAGGAAGCTCATGAGTACCTAGAGTTTCATGAGTAGTCCAACTGTGTTTGAGGCATGGGGCTGCGATGTATTGCTTTGGATCTGTTCCCTTGGTGCTAAAATATTTTGCTAGATGTGCTGCAAGATTCTTCTAGTCTTTTTTTTTTCCAGGCGGTGAGAACGGTTCTTGAGTGAGCTCCTTACTTTTAGATTTATCTCTAAGGATGGTGAGCAAAAAACGTAGGTTGACCATTCTTCGATGGTATGTGTTTTTTGTGAAGGGAGATATCTATCTTGGTATGGTGATTCGAGTACCGGGATTCTCATATTGGTATATCGTTGTGTCATGTCCAGACTCGAGAGCATGGGCGATCAGGAATCATGGAGGATCCAAAAGTGTTAAAAAGGGCTGTTGATGCCCGTTTTGGCAGGCTCGTCTTGTTGGTTATTTTTGATTTGGTTTGCTATGAACTCATGGGATGAGTATCAATTTTGTTTCTTGTTTCGGATCTAGTAATATCACAACATTGTCCATGATATTTTTGTTTCAAAATCTATAAGAGATGGATCTATTGTCGTGCTTACAAACTTTAGAATGAGTTCTTAACAAGGATGCATTTTGTTTACTTTCCCACAGTCAGTGACAAAATATGCAGATTAAAATCCACATTGAATATTTGAGAGAGTTGATATATATAAATAGAGAAGAAGAACTAGGGAACAAACTCGTTAGAATAACAGCGATGTGTACAATTTTGAGTTAATGAAAATGGATTACACAAGAATGAATAATAAAATAAAAATAGATAAATGGAGAGAGTTAATAGAGAGAGTTCAATGTTGAGAGGTGTAGTTGTGTGTATTCAAATGTCCTTTATCTCTTGCCTTCTTCCTCTTTTTTATACTTGTTTATGTTAGTTTCTCTTAGATCTCATCATCGCAATCCCGACAAGCTGAGGGAACGTCCCCCTATTGTTACCGCAAATTTAGATACTTTCAGAGCATATTTACTGACTCGGTCTTATCAATTTATAGGACTGATCTCCAACTTCTTGGTCTCTACATCCGGGTCGAGGCTGAAGTCGAGCACATCCTACTGACTTCATTCTTTAATGTTTTGAACTGTACTTCGAATGGATGAGGAGTCCAGGTCCAACAGACCCTTTTGAATCAATTTCGGTCTTAAGCTATTTATTTGGTGGACATTGTTATTGAGAACTCAGGGTATTGGTTTGGTATCCGAAACTGACTAAGCACTCTTTAAAACCAATTTTAATGTTAAAATACAGAATTGATCATATGATTTGACCTCCGGTTGAAAATAACATAGCAATCCCATTGTCACCATGCCATTTAACTTAATTGTATTTTTTAACATTAAAATATATACAATTTTTTTAATAAAAATATAATACTCGGGTCAATGTGGTACTGAAATTTTATATTTGAACTAACTGAAAATTGGTAGTAGTCGTATCATTATCCAAACTGAAGTATTAACGGCTTCTATGTTTTTTTTTTGGTAAAAACGGCTTCTATGTTCATACAAAAGTAGTATACGTAATTTATTTTTGAACTAAATGTTTTTTTATCTTAAACCGATCTGAATATACGTAATCTCAGCCTTAGTTTATATAGTAAATAATCCATAAAAAATTTATATAATAGATTTAAATTTGGATCATATAATTATAAATTAAAAATTTACTAAAAATATCATAAATTAAATACCATTTTTAAAAAATATTTTTAATCAAAAATATATTAACATATATTAATATATTATAAATTATATACGTAGACATGTTAACACAAACCATCACGTATCAAGCTCGGATCCTTGTATATACTACTCCTATTTTTTTCCCCTTTCTCTTAATTTCATGTATAAGTATTATTTAAAAACAATTAGAATAATAACGTGGAAGAAATAAAGAAAGTGCATGGTTCCCACTAGCCAACGGCTAAATCTGCAAACGGCTCAATTTGACTCTGGCATTTATTAGGAGCCTTCTTCAACTAATAATAATTTAATTACAAGTAATTAAATGAGCTTCACCAAAAAAGAGGGAGACATCTGTGCACTACTGCCATTTAATTAAAATACTCAAAAATTACAGTTTTTTTTCTTTTACGTATAGCCACGAAAGCTTTTCTTTCTCGAGAGCCCTCGTCGTCTGTTATTACACCTCATTTCGTTATTACCTTATTTTACAGACACGTTCCAACGTTCAAGGGACAAAACAGAGCGATTTTTACATTTAAAGAAAAGAAAAGTCTTACTACAAAACAGATAACCACATTACTGTTTCATTGTTTTTTTTTGTTTTCTTCTTCATCGTATCTCCTCCACCGCTTGTTTTTCTTTTCTGTTCTCTGTTTTCCCGAGAAAATTCAGTGTCTTCACCAACCCAAAACGATTTTCTCTTCTTTTTTTCTTTTTACTTCATCTCATAGAGACAGAGACAGAGACAGAGAGACAGAGACTCAGAGAGCTGTTTCTGTAACTCATTGGATCAATTAGATAAAAACTCGAATGAGTATTTGATTCGTTGAACATATGGAGATATCGTCTTCGTTCCAAAGGTTCGGTTGTATCCTTAGAGATCGTAATCAAAACGCCTCCGCATACAAGAACAAGACTCTGAAATCTCCGGTGAAAGACCATCATCATCATCATCACGAGCTCTTTAAATCTCTCGTCTCAGACGAAAATTCCGAGAACTTAGTCGATTCTTGGATCTCGACTCTTAAGAAAAAGAAAGATAACAACAATGATGTTCCCTTTGAAGAATCTGTTTCGAAGAAGAACTCTGAGGACTCAAAGAGAAACGGCGCTTCTTCGCTGGTTCAGATATGGGAGGCGAGGCTAAACCCATCAAGCGGTGGAAACTCGCCGAGCCATAACCAATCTACGGTGGCCAGTAGCCGGAGCGATTCAGGAGTCAGTGTTCAAGATTCCCGTTTTTTCAGAATCTCCCTCCGATGAATCGGAAGCTGAGAACGAGTCTCGGTCACACGGTTCGGTTTCTGATTCAGGTCGAGTCGCTGACTTGATTCGGAGGTTAAGCAACGAAGCGAAGCTGCTAGCCAGAGATAATGGCGGCGGTGGCGGGGGACTCTCGATTATCAGAACGCCGAGACCGTCTTGCTCGTCGGAGAAAAGCAGTTTTCCGATGGTTAGTTGCTCGCCAAGACTCCGAGGAAGGCAAGCTTTCAACGATCTGCTAATGAGAATGGAACGGGATCGCCACCGCGAATTGGATTGGCTTCTTGAACGCAACGCAGTTTCTAGGTTTACTCAATGTGGCCGCCTCCAGGTATAGAAAACTTTCTATGATTGTTACAAAACGCCAACAACTGCTACCAAAACTGTGTTTGCGGGTGGTAGCGGGAAAACCAGTCAACCCCTTCCCTTAGTGATGTGTTGTTACATTGTCGCCTCATTTGAATGTGATTTTTTTTTCTTAATATAGATTCAGTCAATGCTAAGGCTTAGGAACCTCAAACGCTGTCTAGCGATTCAAAATCAATACTGTTCGACCAGATTAAACCGCATCGAATCAGGCTCTACAGTTCTACATTTACGGTATTATTTTTAAGTCTATTCTATTTTCTCAAGTCGTTAAAAAAAATTTCCTGATTATTATTGTTTGAATCATAACGCAGGGAGAAATTTCGTGCAAACGCAGCGTTTACTGCGGCTGCGGCAGATCAGAGGAAGGATCATAATCCATCCGCTAAGACAGTAGTAGCTACAGAGAGGACAAGGCTGAAGAAATACGGTATTGCGTCTTTGGAAGAAGAGATGATCATCTCCAACCACAAGAAAGAGGAGGAAGCAACGGTAAATGGAACAGTTGAAGCAAACATGGATTGCCTTCAGCTGCAAGAAACTTGGAATGACAACAAGTTTGAAGATAAAGAAAGAATAGCAATTCAAAGCGAAACTCCACAACAACTTGAGAACGAAATGGAAAGTTGTGTACAAGAGACGCAAGGTGTGGTACATGAGAGTAACGAGATGGATCATCAGTGCATTGAGCAACAAGAAAGATCATATCTGAATGGATGGGAAGATCAAGAAGAGTATGAAGAGGAGCAGTATTACTACGGAGGAGAAGCGAACAACGACTGGCTTAGCGAAATATCTAGGCCGAGAAGTTACTGGGAGGAACTGAGGAAGTCGCGGTACCTGGAAGTAATGAACACTCGGTCTGAGAAAGAGGACATACGTAGACTCCTTGAGCGGTAATTAACATCATCAAGTTTGTTCTTGTGTTAACAATTGAAACTAAGAAAATGTGTTTGCTGGGTATTACAGAAGAACGGTTACAGACTTTCTCCAGAGCGGGTTACGAGAGCAGATCGATAGGCTCATGATGTCCCGTGTGCAGACACACTCTAATAAGCACTCTCAAGAATGGGGATTGCAACAAGAAGAAGAAGAGGAGGAACATAACAATGAAATTGCGGAAGAAGAAGATAGAGATGACTCGAGCCGATCGTCATCTTCGCATATTTTTGCGTCGTCTCCTGCAGGATCATGGAGCTCTCAAGACACTGAAGAAGTAACTTCCACTCCTGTTCATAATCCTCGTTCACCCGTAAGTATTTTTTTTTTTTAATTTCTTGCTGTTGGCAACCGCACTAGTAGTACAAATCTTTGAACTGCTTAAAAACGTTCAGGAGATGGAGCTGATAAGCGATATGAGAGCACAGATCCAACAGCTTCAGCAAGAAATGTCTTTACTACGAGACTCTGTGAAAACATGTCTGGATGCTAACGCGAGCTTGCAACAATCAGCACACGGAGAAAACCCAATGAAACGCAAATGCTGCGTCTGTGGAGAAACGCAGGTCGAAGCGGTTTTGTACATGTGCGGACATATGTGCACGTGCTTGAAATGTGCCAATGAGCTACACTGGAGTGGAGGGAAATGCCCGATTTGCCGAGCTCAGATTATGGACGTTGTTCGTGTCTTTTTCGATACAAGAAACTGAAATAAAATGGGGTCCTTGACGCATGACGCGTCCACTAACCCTTTTAGACCCTCTGTTTTACTTGTCGCGTTTGCGTTATTTAGCGTTTTGGGTCTGAATATCGTAATGCTCTCTTAATAGTAGGTTCTGTTACCACTTACCAGTATTGTAACGAAAGGTTTTGTCCAGGTTTAATAAAGTTTTTGATGTCGTAATAAGTAGGTCTGAAATTAGTATCCGATCTTTCAGGTCCCTAAACATTTGGATTTAACTAAATAGATTTTGATCCAAATTTTCAATTTTTTGATGTTTTAAGTACACGTGACATTTAGTACGGATCTTTGGGGGTCCTAAACTAGACATATCCTCTATTATTGCCCTTTTATTTTGTTAGCCAATCTCTCAAAGACTTCAATAAAAACTATTTTCTTTTTAAATTAAATTAAATTTAATTTGAAAACGTGGTTAATTACCTTTTTACTCTTGATTACTAACCCTAAATATTTGTACATCAGTTATTTACTTTTTTCTCATTTTCCTTTTATTTTTCTCCATCTCTGGCGCTGGCTTTTATCTCTCTCTGTAACTTCTTTTTTTTCTTTCTTCTTCAATATCAGATTCGCTGTAGGTGATGAAAAAACTATCAAAGGTGATGAAAGCAACGATTCTTCTTCTTCTCACGCTTTAGATCTGTTGAAAATGACGATGACTCAACCTACCCGCTTCAGATCTCCTTAACGGCGACGAATCAATCTATGAGCTTCATATCTCCATTTTTATTGATTATATTTTATTGAGTATAATCAATAAAATATACTTTTAACTTCAAGTTAAATCATTCAACATCTGTAGATACTGATAATAATTGTGGACTTGATAGTATATATATTACTTGATAATAGTTCAGTAAGAAGTTTGAGATTAGAACCAAAATTTCCTAGAACACTAATGTTGGAGTAGGACTTTGAAACATAATTATGTTCTAGTAAAGGTACAATCAAAACAGATTAAATTGGCAACGATCACAAGATCCATTGGCAAAGCTTAACTACCTCACAGTTTGAGGTAGCGACCTCCACAATAAATGGATAACAATGAAGACCAAGTTACTTTGCAGTCAACTAATTATGTTGAGATCTCCAGAGCAAGGTAGAGCAAGTGCATCCTAGATATTTGGAGTAGTTGGAACGAGTTAAGCAAATATAAAAGATAAGCCAAAGCCATTATTTTACTTACACTTTTAACTTACTCATTTGAGAGTTAAAATATTATCTTCACACTTTCTAATCATGTAATTTGGTCTTTATATTCATTGTAAGTAATATTAGTTCAATTCGAGCAAGCTATCTTAGAGATCTACTCATATATATCTTTTCCCACCATTTCCCTAAACCTTACTTTACGCACATTAAATTTTCAATTCTGGGTTTAGCTTCCACAATTTGGCACCATTTATAAGGAGATGATAAAAAGCTTTCCATGAATCAAAAACTCAATCAAAGATCAGCCAGATCGAAATGGATCCATGAACCAATGAATTCATCCGCAACGACGCTTCGATCCAAGCCGATGAATTCAGTCCGACTCAACATAGCGCCATCACCACCGAGTGACCGAGCCACACCCCCATCAACGACAAATCTTAGACGGCTCTGATGAACTCTCCAGTCCCAAGCGAGGCGACTCTTCATGTGGTCCCTCCGGTAAGTATTCCCAATGACTGAACCATCTCATGGGCTTTGAATCAAAACAACGGTTCGTTTGCTGCCGAAACTAGATCGAGTCTATGACCAATCTCTCTGCTTCTGACGGCGACGAACACACTGACAAAGATCCAGAGAATTCTCATCACACTCGTGGAACGAGCACACAATAACGAAATGGCTGCTCGGACCCTCAAGGCTCACCTCTAGATATAGGAATGTCCTTTAGACACTTCTCAAAATCAAACACAGCGAAGAAAAACATTCAATAGAGCTAGTCGATTGGGGTCAATCCTAATCCGCCCTTTCTACAACACTTCGATTTCTCAACCGTCACTTCCCACGCTCCACAACTGGGAAGTAACATCACTACAACTGATGTTGGATCGCGTCATGCGTAGCTAAACGCTACAGATCGTGTCATGCTAAGCTTGGACACATAAAAATATTTCGTTCATGATCCTCTTAATTGTGGAGACTGTACTTTTTTTTTCTTAGCATAGTTTTTTTCCCTGCGGTTTTCCTATGCTAAGGTTTTTTAATGAGGTGGTTTTTCATAGTTCCAAACTTAATCTTGGTGTCTCTACAATTAAATATGATGGGGAGTGTTAAAAAAGAGCAGCAAAGCAATTGAACAGTTAAAAAAAAACAGTTTGATCTACACTATCACAGTGGACACTTCAAATTTTGTAAAATGGCGACTTTGGTGCTCTATGAAATTATTATGCATAACTCTTATTATGCCGCCCATAACTAAATTGGTTGCATTTGTCTATGTTGGCTCATGCACTGACGAAATTAGGGGTGGGCGTTTACATTTTCGGATATTTACATTTTGAAAGAAAAAAAAAATTAAAATTTTCATTTCTCAAGTTTCTTATATATAAAAATATAAATTTCACTATTATCTAATTTTTTATTTTTGATAGATTGAATGATTAATAGATTTGGAAATAACATTTCAAAAATAAAAAGACACTAATTTGGTTATTGTTTTTAAATTTTAGATATCACTTTTATTAATGCATGAAACAAAAAGCTTGGCATACATTTAAAGTGTGTATCAAATCATTTTATTCGTAATTATATGTATATTATATGATTTTAAAGTATGTATAACATCAATATATAAATATTTTAAATAAATTGAGAGATGTAAACTAAAAATATAAGGTAAGTATACATATGTTCGGTTATTTTCGGATATCCATTCGGATTCGGATATTACCCGTTCGGGTTCGGATATCCAATCTCACCTAATTCAATACCCATTCGGGTATTTTACTACTTCGGTTCGGATTTCGGTTCGGGTTTTTCAGATCGGGTTCGGATGCGGTTTCGGGTATCGGGTAAAGTGCCCACCCCTAGACGAAATTATAAATCCAATTCTCTTTCCTTCGTACATGTATCTCATTTAGTTGTTAATAACTAGTTTCTCTTTATATATATATTTATATATATCATCTTGTACTATTTAGATCAGAAAAATATACATATTCTTTCTGCTTTATTTCCCCCATTCTCTCTTATTCTTTCCATTCTTACTATTTTGGCTCCAGATAAGTACATTTAATTTATCAAAGATTTACATCATGACTATATAACTTCATAAAACTAGTTAATAAAATTGGCTGTCACCAAAAAACTATGTTACATGGAATCAGAAACGGGTAAGCGGAATCAGAATCGTAGGAAAACGAAAAAGTGATTTTTTTTAAAAAAAATATTAAAATATGTTTCTAACCCGTACTTGCTTCCTAATATATATATATATATATATATATATATATTTAAATGTAAGAAAATTTATAAATTTTATGATTAAAAATTATATGATTCAAAATAAAAAAACATTTATTCATTTTGTAATAATTTTAAATGATTTCATATTATAAATGTGAAAATACACATAAATTAAGTTTATAAGAAATTATTATATTAATTATTTTAATATTTCATAAATAATTGGCACAATATATTTGAATATTTATGCTATATCTCTAATAAAAACCTCAATGCATAAAGATAATTTATAGTATTAGTTTTTTTTTATGTTTCTATTCTCTTTATTTCATTAAAATTTAATTTTAGAATTTATATAAAAGATAAGCATGATTTTATATTTTTATTAATTTGTGAGATCGACCGTGTTTTTTTAAATGGAAGCGTGATTCCAAAATGAAATGGTAAGTTTTAGAAGCTATTTTTTTAAAAAAATAGATATTCTAGAAGTGTTTTGGAATCGAGATTATGTAGGCTTCCACAAGGTTCCGATTCTTATTCTGGTTCTAAATCAGGAAGCGGATGTCCGATGAAGTTTCCGTGCAACCCACCAAAAATTCAAAACTAAGAATTATTTCTGCTTTTTCCAACTAATTTCACATATTAACAAAGGATATATATTTAATAACAACCACAAAAGATATAACTATAAAATATCAAATTAGGAACTTTAATAACCCTTCAAATATAATTTGATTAAAGAAAGAGAAATTACCAAAACTAGCATTTTCTTAGTACACTTTTTCATTTTTACCTTAATCACATTTACCTTTAGTTTTAAAGAAATAAATAGACACTTATAATTCTAGGGTTAACTAATCTAGTCTTAGGATTTGAGGTATAGAGTTTAGTATTTTAATAAAAATATAAATAAATACTTAAAATTAAAATATATATTTTTTAAAAAGAGTTTCAAAAACATTTTTAAATTTTAAAAAGTGAAAATATAAATAAAAATTTCGAAAAAAAATTCAAAAAAATTGATACACATTTTTGAATTTGAAAATGTATAATTCAAAAACTTATATTTTTTAAAAAATTTCTTGATTTAAATAATTATTTATATTTATAAATTAATGACATAAATGTCTTTTGTCTTTTTAATGAAATCTCACACATAGGTATTTTTGAAAATATCTATTTAAAAGGTAAACATGAATAATAGTTACAAATGAAAGGTAAAAGTGGAATTTCCCCTTAATAAAATCTTTATGCAGATATTAAGCTAATAATTCTAAACAATGGATATGAAAGTCATAAAAAAGTCCTTAACCGGCAAACCTACAAGACACCAAAAGAAGTTTTAAAGGCATCTTCAATGGAAAATTCTCAATTTAGAATTTTCAAAATACATATATGTGTGTATATATATATTAATATTAATATTTAATTATTAAGTTTTTAATTTTATGGAAATTTAACCCAAAATATTTCTGTTAATAATTTTTGGGTTGAATTTCACATGAAGTTAAAAAATTCATAATTAAATATTACCATTAATATATACGTACACATCTAAGGCCATGATTAACCCGGGTCTCTTAAGGTGGGGTTCTTAACGAAAAATTTGTCTTTTTAATTTTTTTTTTTTTTTTTTGCATTTTTCCCGCTAAGAGACGGCTCTTATGGTTCTTATTTAAGAGACGGTTCTTAGCTTTTCTTAGTTAAAAGTTAAGATACGTCTCTTAGAAAAGCTAAGAACCCCACCTTAAGAGACCCCGGTTAATCATGCTCTAAACTCCATTGGTGGTGCTCTAATGTGGGAGACTAAAGTGAGAAACAGAGCTTTGACGCAAACATGAAATTTTGATTATCATAAAACTCTTCATAGGTTTTGGTTTCTCAAATATTCAACAATCTCTCTCACTCTCTCTCTCCATAGATATTTACACAGCATCGGTAGATACATTACATACATACATATATGATAATGATAAGCATATATTTTCATATTAAAAAGTCATGTTGCTCTGTTATTCGTTATTCAAGCCGTTTGAGCAGACAAGAAGGTGTTAAAATCATCCCTAGCCTTACGCAACCGTGGGGTGATACAAGATCGCGGCGAAGTAGGACACGAGACCGACACAGAAGAAGAGTCTGAAAATCTCACACGGCGTAGCGGTGAAGTCTCAGCCGATCTCTGGTGATCTCTGCCGGAACTCCTCGTCTTTAAAACACTTCGCAAAGACATAGTCTCTGTCTCTCTGTCGAACAAGAAACCAGAAGTCACTGGTTCTTCTTGAACTTCTCTTCCTCCGTTTCCACGGCTGTTGTTGCACTTCATCATCTCCACCGGGAAATCGAAATAAACAGGACCATTATCTTGCGTTGATGCCCAGGAACTGAATTCGAACTTCTCCAGGGAGGCGCTTATGGAAACAGTGAAGGAAGACGCTCTCATCATCGAATCTTGGCGTTTGGAAGTGGGTTTAACTGGTTTGTGTTTCCCGAAACCAGGTAGAGTCAAGCAGAAGACGTTGCATTTGAAATCTTCTTCCTTGTAGATGATTTTCTCAGAGTAACGAGATTTCCTCATAAAATGGAATGATTCTTGGCGGCCAAGTTTCTTGTGGGTTCTCATCGGCTCAGGGAGCATAGGAAGCGGCACGGCTGAGTCTCTAGGCGGAGGCATTGCTGGCGGCAACACAATTCTGAAGCTGTCGTCTCTTGTCGAAGGACAGGTTGATTTCTCGTTCTTTATGATTGCCTTCTTCACCAAGAAATTGAAACTAGGGTTAGGGTTTTCACTGGGGAAAACCGTGAAACCCTCCCACTCGTTTTCTAAACCATCATCAGAAGGTAGCATTGCCGGAGGTGACATTGACTAGATTTTTCAACAACAGAAAAGGTGAGCTTCTGTCTTTTGGAGATGGTTTGGTAATTTTCTTGGTAAAAATATGCAGAGAATAGAGTTTACTTATAAGTAGTAGTGGGAAAAAATGGGAAGCACGTTCATGGCCGTGTGGAGAAAGTAGTTACTTACATGTTTTGTCGGTTCTGTTTTCTGACTTAAGATTTTGACATGCGGTTACTATCAGTATCATGTTACACGTGTGTGCAAATGTGCATAGATGCTAGGATCTTGAAATAAAAATGAAGGAATTAAAGATAGAATTAAAGATTTGACCTTTCGATTTTAGGATGTTTGATGGCGACAGAATAAAATGGTTTGCACGTAACTCTGACCTGATCCTTTGAGTTTTTTGAGTGTGTTGACCGCTGAAAAAGAGACATGTAAGGTTCCGAATGGTAAAAGTAGTTCAAGCAGGACAGATCAAGCAGATCATGCTGATCAAGCAGGACAAGTGCAGATCAAGCGGATCATGCATGAGAGATGCAGATCAAGCAGGAGACATGCAAATAAAGTAGAACAAGTTATTTTAGAAGTTATGAATGGTAAAAGCAGTTCAAAAAATGCAGATCATGTATTTTAATAATAAAAATTACACCAAAATATCAAAATACATAATGAAAAATACATAAACAAAGATAAAATAATTTAATGATTTGCCCATAACATATCTGCGATGTTGTCTCTAATGTTCATTATATGATTTCCATCAGCCATATTTGTTGTCTCCAAATCACGAGGATCACTTTCAGAATCTTCGTTGTTGAAATTTGTGTCTCTCATTATTTCAACAAAATCCTCATCGAAATAATTTGAAATTCTGATGAAATTGTGTAGTCCCATTGTAGCAGTTACCGCTCTTTTTTGAACAGCAATATCATATCTGGGAAAATCACTCTGAATTACATGGATTAGCTGCAATAACAATTAATGGATTAGTATTCATAACATTTAAATAGTTTTCAAAAGGAAAAAAAAGTTAAAAAGAAAGACTTACGTAGGAAGGAAAGAAGAGTGAAGAAATAACTCATGATTTTCTTTGAAAGTAGAATCTATTTATAAGCAAAAAGTAAAGAATTTTTGTTTAATTTATTTATAAAAATACATCTTTTCGTTAGAAAAAAAGAGTTCATGCAGGACAACTGCTTCAAAAGGTGAGGGATAGCAAGCCATGCAGGACATCTGCTTTTGTGCAGAAAAAGACAAAATTACAGTATGTGTGCAGTTGTCCTGCTTCCAACGTAATTATTTTCAGAAAAATGTGAATGACAACTTTTAATGCAGGAAAAGTAAAAGCAGTTGACCTGCTTTTGTCATGTCTTTGTCCTACGCTCCCATTCACACTCTAAGAAGGTAATATTTTAAGCAGCCCCATTACTAGGGATGCTGAGTTGTAACTCTTAACCATAAGAAGGTAATATTTTAAGGGTAAATTTCTCAAATAGATCTTTTTGAATTTTTTGTCATAAAAATAGCATTCAAGAAAAAAATGACCAAAACATATCTTTTTATTTTGAAATTTTAATATTTTATTTAATTTAAATCTCACCTCCAAAACCCAACCCCATAACTTTAAACCCTAAGTTTAGATTAATTAACTTAAAGGGTATAAATATATTTACACCTTTTAATAAAGTCTATTTTGGTCATTTTTCGCCTTGAGTGCTATTTTGGGACAAATTTTTTTTTAGATCTATTTTGATCTTTATCTCATATTTTAATGTGTCATGTTTTTACATTGAAATTAAATTGTTTTAAGATAACTATTGACAAATAGGAAGAAAACATGTGTAATGAAATGTTTTTTACAGGTTCTAAAAGTATTGGTTCAGAGAACTTATGTTATTTCTCTTTCATACTTTTAATATTTTTATTTGTGTAGATATTCTATTAGAACTTATCGTCGGGGTAACTCTAAACATCTTCATAAAATTCCAAGACACATTTGAAGTAATTTTTTTTTGGAACAAAACTTTTTCATAAACTTCAACTTGTTTGATTACACATAATAGAGGAAATTGTTCATCCTCTATGATTGGAAGCATAAATTACAATGACATAAGATATAAGGAATATATCTTCAAAAGAAGAAGATGACAGCAAACTCAAGACAGTGCTTGAATGTGTCAATGTAGCCTTCACGACATGGTCGGTCAGCACAAAAATAGTCACCTTAAATTGTGACGTTGACATCCAATCTGCACCTCGAAAATTCGCCAAGACGAATCATGTTGCATCTTCATCTCCCAAACGAACCGCTCCACAAGATAGCAAGACATACAATTATAGATATAGACAAACACCTCCACAAATGTAGAGGAGAACACTCCTTAAAAAGGAGACAAAGGATGATAATGATGGCCCAAGTGAACCCACCTGTAAATGGTAAGTTAGGCAACTCTTCAAACAAGAGAGATGAACCTTTATGTGTAACTTTGTCTCGATTAAAACTCCGGTGAAACCACCAATATTTTTAATAGATTAGTTAAGGCGATCAAACAACCCCACATCAAAGTGAAGTGTGAATCTGCTAGGATGAGATGTAGACCTTGGAGATTTATTGGGTTTGGCAAACCCACTGAAAAATGAAAGTGGCACACCTCAAGAATAAAAGGAATCAACCTTCGTCAGTCAAAGAATCCGATGAACTGAGAGGAATGACGGACGAGCAAGGAAGAGGTGTCGTTTAAACGACACGACGCAATTGATGATGATAGAGGGGTGAACAGTGTAGGAAGACCATCATGGTGATATAGGAGACACAAGGCGAGCATAGACGGTACAAACGACAAGATTCCAGATCTAAAACCCGTGTTAAATGTGGAGTTCCACAGACACCGGATTTACAGCCGTCGGAAGCTGAGGCTTGAAGTTGGACTTGCGACAATATGGAAGATGAATGTCAGAGGGGGCTTTCTAGCCGAGGAACGCCGTAAGGAGGAGAGGAAGCCTCAGAGGAGGCGAATGGAAATTGTAGCCGGGAGCCCTCGGAGAAACAAGAAATCGAAGACATCTTCGACTAAGAACGGGTCATTCAAGCGGCGAACGGAAGGCGATATCTTGAACTTGAGCTGATACGAAAAAAGGAGGATGACGAAAAGTAATTATTACTTATTTGAGGTAATTATTACTTATTTTTATTAATTGGAATAAAGAACGTCAAAACAAGTAAATATTTTCTTAAAACTCAAGGGAATCCAAATAGACCATGGAGTTGTATTCAACCTAAAGTTTGAAGTGATTTGATTTTTAATATTGTAGGTGATTTCAAGGAATTGTAGAGTTTTAAGTAATATTTGATAAACCACTCTAAAATATCATCGAAAATTATGATATTGAGTTTAATTTTTTTTTAACTAAGAAACTCCACCCAAACACCTAAAATCACTTAAAACTTTTAAACTCTACAATTTAAAATATTTTCAATAACAATGGATTTTAGAATATTTTATAAAATGTCAAGTTCAATAATAGTGGATTTTAAATAAGTTTTTGAAATTCATGTTTGAATAACAGTAGATTTGTCATTTTTATACAAATCACCTAACTTTCAGTTGAATACACCCTTTAAATTTTTTTACCCTTTAGATTTTTTTTTTAAAAAAACAGTACCTATCTAAAACAAATTAAAATAGGAAATTCAGAAAGAGTGTACAGGTGACCATTTGCCTACAAATCACATGAATAATTGATTCATTAATGCTTTAGTAGAGACCAGTTGCTCAAAAAAAAAAAGACAATGACCAAGAGCGTCATTCTTTTCGAAATCTGATGACCAATGTTTCATGACGCTTAAACCATCCCTGAAATAGTATATGTATTCATGACGCTTACTTCCTTGTTTCAGCTGTACCACCACTCATCATTCGTGATGACGGATTCAGTTTGTTGTTTCGGTAATGTCGCATCTTACAAAATCACACTCACATTTACATATTGTAGTACGAGGTATTCATTAGTTTCTTGCCATTGCCTGTCGATTTTAATGAACAGCAGAAGAAGCCCCGTGCAGTAGATTGTTGCATCTTGACATGACAAACCCGCAAAAAAAACCAAAGAATATACATTTTTTTTTAAGTACCTAACTACTTCAACAAAATCAAACGTAGCTATTACAAGTTTGGTCCTTTAACAGAATAAAACTTCAAACAACTTAATCCATCTCGGTAACTCCCTGTTACGCAAAAGCAGCCTTTCTCCAGAAGGCGAAGCTATTACATGACTAATCCGAGCTAACCTTCTTATCAACACTTGACTTACTTAGGATTACAACTCCAATGGTGATCGATAAAGCTCCAGCAAACCACTGCATCGTTTATCAAACCTATCAGCCAAACTCATTCAACATAACAAAATGGATGTCCTAATAACACACAAACCTTAAAAAAAACAAACACACGTTTTATGGAATCTGAAATAGTAATGGCTTTAACTTACACGGAATGATAAGGATTCATGAAAGACAAAGAAGCCAGCTAAACCGGACGAGAGGAAATTAGCAGCAAAGTTTGTGACGGTAGCTTGTAGAGAAGATAGAGCTCTTAAGCTGTTTACATAACATCCCCACATCACCACATTGCATAATACAACTAATCCATACTTAATCACCTGTAAATATTTTACATGAAACTATTAAACAAAATGAAATTGGGATTGGATTATAATTAGTATAGTAGCTAATGTTTTTCAATTACGAGAGATGAGAAGAACTTTGCAGAGATGGCGGCAAGAGCTGCGTTGAGACCAGCAGAGATTGCCCAGATGTACCCTCTTTTCTTTAACTGTACATCAGCCATGGATCCACCTTGTAAAGTTTTTTTTTTTTTCACAAAACAAAGATCAGAAAACATTGAATCAGTTAGTGTGTCTCTTGGATTCTAATCACTTTTCCGTACCTTTTAATTGTTGCAGCTTCCGCTTTCGTTTCCGTAAGCTAATAGATTAGATTAGAGAGTGTCGGATCTGAAATTGGAGAAGAAGAAGGGAAGTTGAACACTTTGTTTCGTGAGATATGCAATAGGCCCAATATTATATGGGTCCTATATGTATGTAATTGGCTTACGGCCCCATTAATGATTTCAGAGCCCGTTTAAGAGAGAGAAGAGAGTTGCAAGTTAATGAGATAATAATGTAAAACTAGATTTTGATTTACGTTTTAAAGTACGAGATTATTTTGTTTCTAAAATTCAGTTATATTCCAGTCTCAGAAAAAAGTAAGTTTGAATATCGACAAAAATATGTGGCATAACGAAATGAATGGGATATGATGTTTTTACGTATTTTATTTATGTAGAATTAAATTAAAATGATAAGAAAATGAGGTTAAGATAAAAAATTGAAGAAACTTTTATTTTTCTTAATTTTTCTGAAATAGTATTATTAATTAAAATATTTAAAACTAAACTTATCAAATATAGAATTATATTTATTGTAATTGGATTAGATAAACTAATAAGTTATGAAGACATATTTATGGGCTAAGCTATAATAATTATCTGTCTAAATTTTAAACTTTAGCTTTTTATAATCTTAGCCCAATAGTAACATAAATTAGATTTCACCCAACATAATATTTTTTCTCAACAAATATATCGATGTCTAAAAAAATTCATTTCTTACTCTATCAAAATCGATTCATTGGGCGTTTCACTGACACCAAGTTCTCTGATCTCTTTAGGTAGATCTACTTTGTCTTCTCTTCTTGATTATATTTAGTTGAGTATTTGCAACATATCTATTTTTTTATTTTATTTTCAAGTTTCTGTTTAACATGTCATATTTTCTTCTTCTTTGATTATGATGATAGATCTTAGCAAAATTCATCGTTATCGTAGCTATATGCTAGGTCAGAAGAATCTCCGAAAAACAAAACTGAAAAGTGAGAATATATCTCTCCAAAAAGGTGATTCTTGTCGATTCACCGATGGTGTGAAACCATGATCTCATATATATTTAGGTAGATGTACTATATCTTATTTCTCCTTCATCACTATATAGTTGTATCATCTCAAATATTTTTGAGATTCGAATAAACAGATCTTATTTTAGGTTAATTTCAAGGTTTATTTTGCATGACTTAACTATATGATGGATCTACAACAACATCTAAGTCCAAAAGCACCTTATCTATACTTTATTTTCAAAGCATCATCAAAAACAAAAAAAGGTAAGGAAAAATAAAAATAATCTTATAATCTTAAATATTTCTATAATATATTTTAGATATAATTGTGAAGTAATTGTTTTATCTAACTTATGTATTTACTCTAACTGTTTATCTTAGCTAAGAGGGTGAATTCTTATATACATAATGTGTCGGATAGTCTTTAAATCCTTCAAACCATGATCAAAGACAAAGGAAGTAAGGTCGCATAAAAGAATATAAGTGGATTGAAGCGTCTATCATTGGAAAGCATTGAAGGTTTTGAATTCAAATCATTACATTTCTTGTATAATGTTAGCTCCAATTCATGGTTGATGAATGACAAACTTTTCACATTTAAGATAAAATCATGATTGTCAATCACTTTTATGGTCATATAATATGGAGTAAGGTAATGGCTATATTTAATGAACCTTGAAAAGATCAAATAATGTAATTTCACTGAACATATGTTTATGTGCTTAAAATACCTTATTAAACATCACAATGACTATTGTTCTTGTTTTGGAAAACATGATCTTCATAGAGGGCGAAAATATCAGTTATTGGTTATGTTTTAAGCACAAAACTCATTTCAAAACACGACAATCTTACAAGGTACTCATTAGCTCTCCTTTGCTGATGTATTTTATGTTGTGATTATTATATATGAATAGTTTTTATTGTTGAATTTTAATTTTAGTTATATATAATATTAGTTATCATATAAATTAACAATTATTTGAATTGTGTTTTCTAACTACAAATTATAGCCCAATTGTAGACTAACTATAATTTTAGTAGGAAAAAAGTTAAACTACTAAGAAAAAATATTGTATTTCGCATATTAGCTTTGCGGATCACAATAGTTAGGGTTTTGTGATGCTTTCACCAAACATCTGATTTCAAAAAATAAATCATTTTCCAAATGTATCATACTAAAAGCCAAGTGAAAGGGAGATCAAAATCAAGGTGCATAATTTCTTTTTATTTGTTGGCTAACAGTCCAATTTTTTTCTTTTAATTTCATACACATGATTTTGCCACGATGTCTACTATGTGTCATGTTATAGAACGATAAAAAATTAAATGAAGAAAAAATCAGAGATGACGTTTAAGAAAACTTGTAGCTACTCTCAAAAGGAATTTATCTTTGATTGTTTACAAATTCCAACTCTGCTTTTCCCTTTTCCAGTCAGGTAACCTACAATTGCTATGTAACTTTTGCTTTTAAAATAAGTAAATATATAAAGTTATATAGAATTTGACTTAATTTTGAATATTTAGAAACACAAAAACTTATGTATCACAATACAAATTGTGTGAAGGTTCCACCTTTAGATATATTGATTTGATTCAAATTGTAATCCAAAACCCTACTAATACTGCTAATTGTAATTTCAAATCATGACAAAACACTTATGTTGCTTAATCAGAATAAAACATCAAAACCTTATGACACTGGTAAATCTAATGAACTAATGTTTCTATATTAAATTATTCTTCATGAGTAATCATTGTGTGCCAAATAAACTCCTAGTTTATACATACATAACAAAAATACTGAGAACATAAGTTATTTTTTACCAAATGAAATTCCACTAATTCACTAATAATTTTACATCTATAGTTAATAGGTAGTAACTATTTGGTCACATGTTGATGAATGATAAGTAAATTTCAATGGAAAAGTTCTATTATTTGTGGTCAAAATCGAATAATTTTAACTAACAACTGTGACATTATCTTATCTGGTTCTAGTAAGATGTTGAATTTATGTAACTGCATTTTTCATAAAGTATTAGTTTTCAAGTTTATTTTCCAACCTATTTTTCAGATACCTCTATGAACATTAACTGAGTATTTCATAGAATATTAGTTCAACACTAATGAAGAATATAAGTTCTTATTTAGACATATCTCTTATACATGCAATTTGATTATACATTATCTAAAATATTTATAAATATGTTATTTAACTGGCCTTTCTCTTGCTATATACATGAAGTAATAAGCAATATGTCAAAAATATAAAGGACTACATGTACTAACAAATGAAATCAATGGAAGCTACTATAGGAAGTAAATAATACTTGTAAAGCTTATACGTTTAATGTGAAAAATGGTTAGTTATGGCATATGCCTTGATACTGAAAAGCTTGATCATTAATAGGTCATGTATCAAATGGATTAATGCTGTCAAAGGCTTGAATAAATTTTTTTTCACCTGCAATTATAGATAAATATTATTCTATAGTATTTATTATAAAACTTTAAAAATATTATTCGGATTGAAAAATAAAATCATTTAAGTACCATCAAGGTTTATCCAACATATGCTGGTTTATCTTGTTCACGTCCTCATTTGTACGTTCAATAATCGTTCTTTCTTGAAAAAAATTGGGGTCCTTTGTTTGGGTTGTAAGTATTTGCATCTCCATAAATTCTTTGTGTATTGATTATAGTGGATCATCTGAATATGTAATGAAGAAACTCATTCTAGAATAAAAATTAGTGCATCATCATTGTTACCCTCACCAAATAATTCATCTCCTACATCCAATATTCATTGAGAAAACTACTTTCAACTCCTTCAACTTTTCAACATTCATATTAGTCGATAACAACCTCATATTTATTTTCTTAATTGGAGCACTTTGAAATATTTTCAAAATAAGATGAATTTAAAAACTCTAAAACTATTTAATCCCTCGAGTCTACATGAATAACAAAAAAATAAATTGCCTAAGATTCCCATCCAAAATGACAACTTTTTGAGCAAATGACTTCTTTTCTATACTCTTCATAATGTCTCCTAGAATCTTATCTCATGACTCAAAACAATGTTTACTCATCACTAGTGCTTCACGGTTGATGAATGATAGCTTTCATACTTTAGATAAAATCATGAATGTCAATCGCTTGTATGGTCATAATATGGAGTAAGGTAATGGCCATATTTAATGAACCTTATAAAAGATCAAATGATTTAATTTTACTGAGCATTTGTTTATGTGCTTAAAAATACTTTACTAAAATTCAAACTGACTCTAACTCTTGTTTTGAAAAACATTATCATCATAGCAGGCAAAAAATATTAGTTGTTGATTTTGTTTTAAGCACAAGCTCATTTCAAACTACTTAAAACACGACAATCTTACCAGGTGATTATTAGCTCTCCTTTTGTTGTTGTATTTTATGTGTTGATTGTTGTATATGAATAGTTTTTTTGTTTGTTGATTTTAATTTTAGTTATATACAATATTGGTTAACATATAAATTAACTATTATTTTTAAATAGGCTTTCTAACTATAAATTATAGCCCAATTGTAGATTAACTATAATTTTAGTAGAAAAAAAATTATTAAACTACAATTGAAGAAAATATTTTATCTCTCATATTAGCATTGAGGGTCATAATAGTTAGGGTTTTGTGACACTTTCACCAAGCATTCAATTTAAAAATAGATCATTTTCCAAATGTATCATGCTGCAAGACATGTGAAAGGGAGATATCAAGGTGAATATTTTCTTTTTATTTGTTGTTAAAATTTTAACAATCCAATTTTACCTTTTTAAATTCATACACATGATTTTGCTACGATGTCTACTATGCTTCATGTTATAGAACGATCAAAAAACAATGTAGACAAACCAGATACGACGTTTATGATAATTGTAGCTACTCTCGAAAGGAATTTATCTTTGACAGTTACAAACCCCAACTCTGCTTTTCCCGTTCCCGGTGAGGTAATTTGCAATTGCTATGTAACTTTTGATTTTGAAATCAGTAAATTTGATAAAGTCATATAGAATTTGACTTAATATTAAAACTTTAGAAACACAAAAACTTATGTATAACAATATAAATTGTGTGAAGGTTCCACCTTTAACTGTATTGATTTGATTGAAATTGTAATCCAGAACCCTGCTAATACTACTAATTATAATGTCAAATCTTGACAAAACACTTATGTTGCTTACTCGGAATACAACATAAAAATTATATGACACTTGTAAATCTAATGACATGATGTTTCTATATTAAATTATTCTTTAGGAGTAAGCATTGTGTGCCAAATAAACTCCTAGTTTATACATAAATAACAAAAACATGGAGAAGATAAGTTATTATTTACCAAATAAAATTCACTAATTTATTAATAATTTCCCATTATATTGTTAATGGGTAGTAACTATGTGGGTCACCATGTTGATAAATTATAAGTAATTCCAAGGGAAAACATCTATGAGTTCTGGTCAAATCAAATAATTTTAACTAACAACTGTGACACTACCTTAAGCTGGTTTCTATTTATATGTTGAACTTACGTAACTGCATTTTTTTGTCATAGAGTATTTGTTTTCAAGTTTATTTTCCAACCTACTAAAAAAAGATACCTCCATGAACATCAACTGAGTATTTATAGAGTATTAGTTCAAACACCAATGAAGAATATAAGTTCTTATTTAAACGTATCTCTTATACATGCAATTTGATTATATATGTTATCTAAAAGATTTATAAATATGTTATTTAATTGAGATTCCTCTTGCTATATACATGAAGTAATACACATTATGTCACAAATACAAAGGACTGCAGGTTCAAACAAATGAAATCAATTGAAGTGAATCAATACCATTTGAAGCGAATCAATACCATTTGAAGCGACAACCAAAATATTTCCCCTGGATCTGATAGAAGCAAATAATAGTCTCCACAAAAGCAATTTTCCCGTTCCACAAAATCCATAAACAACAAAAAGTCCTCCTCACTTTCCTAAAACCCGCTTCCATAATCTTTTTCTATATTTTCCTTTGCTCATCTGTCAACTTTAAGATGTCTCATGTGCGCTTCTAAAATCTTCCTAGTTGTACTCAACTCATCCATTATAAAATGTTTTGAGAATCATAAACTTCACATAATGATTTTGGCATAAATGTCCAATCATCTATGAAGTTTCATTAATTCCCAAAAACTTCACTATCTCAAGAAGAACACATTCTTTCTTTTCAGCATCACTTAGAGTATGATCATGTCCAAAAACAAAAACCATAACCAGCTTACAAAATCAAAATTCATAAGTATAAGATTCAATAAAACGATACATAATCAAAATTGATTATGTTACGTAGTCTATTAAAATGTTATTTCTAATTATACTGAATGTCTTCCGAAAGAAATTCTCATGTATTTTCTCATACAGTTTCTGGTTTTGATACGCTATTGGACATAAGCATGACACCAAAATCATGTCTCATACGGAGCGCAAAACTTGAGAAGCTTGTCTTGATAATTTCTTCAATATATTCTTAATCATCTTCTAAAAAAACCCCGCGCAAACATGTCTCTTTGTGAGAAGGATAAAGGACATGGTTAAATGTTTTGATCTCATCAAAGTAGGTTGATCCTCAAACCATATTCAACAAGACACACATATAATATGATTCTTTTACTTTATGTGGTGCATAATTAATTCTCCCAATGCTGAAACTTTTTTTCCTATCTTGAAATTTGTGTTTTTTTATTCCAAAAAAACCATTTTTAGAATTTTTGCTAAAATATGTTTTATAGCAATAAAACTTACCTTGTTCAATTCAAACATCGCATAAACATCTTGTTTTGAATCATCACGCAACTTATTATATCCTCAAATGTATCATCATCCTTGAAAGACAATTATTTGCTTCCCTTAGTAAATAGAAATAATTTTCTCTACGGGTGTTGACCTGTAATGAATGAGAAACTTCGAAATCTCCATACAGCTTCACATGCAGAAACATATCTGGAAAAAAAACAACACTTAGAAATAGCCAATCTATCTACATTCTATTATATTCAATACACATCGACAACTAGCTGTATATTAGTATATGTCATCAAAAAAAACCTTATTTTGTTTTTATTGGTTTGCTTTCTAGTTGTTATCTTCCAAAGTTCCTCCTTTGTTTAGCGCCTCAATGGTGGTAGTTACACGATCATAACCTTATTTATATACTTGAATAAGTATTTGATAGATTCATATTGATTTCACCAGTGCACATTAATATGAGCTCTGCACCAAAGTGATAGATCTTTGTTATAGGGTATCACATATTTTTGTCGCACTTGAGGCCATTTTTCTCAACGAAACGATTTTTATCATGTCCCATATAAACTGGAAAACCATCTTTATTTACACTCGTTCTGTTAACATGGTCTTTTGGAAAAAGCTTAGAACATTTTCTATTTTCCATGCACAGTGAATTTAAATTGAAAACTCTACAAAGAACATGAATCGTCATGTCTTTAACTACTTCATAAAGTGCTAGCTCTTCAGATTTGTTTGGAATCTCTACTAAAAAGAGTTTGTCAATATGGTTAGTGATAGGGAACTTAGAACTTGAATGTCTGATAACAATATGTGAGTATGAGGTAACCATATTTATGGAACTCAGTGGTAAACATTTATGCATCGTAAACAAAAAAAATAATCAAAATTGTGTGTTTAGAAATTGAAACATATAAAATGTAATCGATGCAAATGGAGAGAAACTTACATGAAAAAGTCTTCCCTATGATCTCATTATCAGTTAAATCTCTCATTAAAGAATTCAACTTCATCTTGAACATCCAACAAACAATTTATAGTTTATTCACTATCTTCAATTTGCATTGGGATAGATATCTTGTAGTCTCCAGCCTTTTGGATTGCACGTAAAGATGATGAAAAGATTGGGGAAACCAAAATGTCTAAAATGATCATTGCATCTAGATAATTAGTCTTTATGTACCTTGGTCCTCTAGTGAAAGAAGTCGGCAGAAGAAATCGACTACTTTGATCACCATATCAATTTTTTCTTCATTCTCAATCTGCTTGATAAATTCATAACTGTCAGAACTCAAACATTTCTGATTCAACCTTTAAAAAACTTAGCATGTTAGTCTCATTTGTAGTGTATGAATAACCTAGAAATTGTTGAAACAATCTTCTTGAATGTAGAAGAGTACGGCACTCGCCATGTAAACTCTCGGGTCCATGTCTATCATTCTATTACTGCTACATCGTTAATAGAATACAATTCCAAGCTCAAAAGATTTAACATCTCCAGTCTCTCCCTTGTAAACTGTAGTTTAATTTCTATTTAACACATATATTTTTAATTCTTTTTCAGTTTTGCACTCAGAGAAAGAACATTAAAACATGCAATATTACGGCTTTACTGGTGTAACCGAAATAATTTCGATTGTTTGGGAATGAAGGTGGTTGCGGTTTTAAAGCGTTATTAAGAGATTTGTACGACTAGTACTGCGGTTAGAAATTTGTGCGTTTGCGGGATACTTTTGACTACTTAACTACGAAATACATCAGTGGTTAAATAATAAATTAACAATATTTACATTTTATTTAATTATAAAATATTAAAAATCATATTTTGTAATAATATAAAATTATATTTATAAATTATACTATTAATTTTTTTTCAAAAATTATAGAAATATTTTTTTCTAAATTTTTATAATATAAATTAAAATATAATATATATAGTTTATTTTTATTTTATTTCAATTTAAAATTTAGTTAAATATGTTTATTTTATATTTATTTAAAATTTTAAAAATATTTTTGTTTTATCTTCCCGTAACTGCAAACGATACTTGAAACTAATTTTTGAATTTATGAAGTTTTAAAGTGATTTGAAGTGATGTGATTGTTGCAAAATACCAACAGTCACAAAAGATGTGTTAGCGGGTGGTACGGGAGAAACGGGTCGATCAACACTTTCATGTTTAAATCCAAAAGTGAACGACTTATGGGTCATATTTTCAAGAGAATGGGGTTAGCCCATTGAGTGAATTAAAACCCGTAGCATAATCTAACGGAAAGAACGAAAATAAGGTGTATATGGAGTTTTTTGGATCAAATGTATATTTAGGATTTATATATATATAATACGCACTTTCAAAGTCTATCATTACATACTTAAGCCAGCCAATATTATTTCACCAACTGCTATTTATATAAAATAAGTCGCAAAATTGTCAAAAGGAAAATTAGCACGTAAACGATTGTTTACGAGACCTTATTCTAGTTATTATTTTCTATCTTAAGAAGAAAAAACGATCATTCTTTTTAGTACACATTCATGGACTAACTTACACGAGTTTATAAATAATACACTGCAGTTTGTATTTTTTGAATATAATTTATTTAATACCAGGTTTCTAAATCGTGTATGATAATAAGATAAAAGGAAAAGAAAACAAAAAAGTTAGATACTGATGATGCCAATAATATTAGACAATCTGTGGGGGAATAATGAAGAGTAGTTGGTGAAAAGTGAAAACCTTCCTATGTCTTCCACATAATCATTTCATCATTGGAAGCATATATTTGTGGGACAAACTTTTTTAAAATCAGTGATCTTATTTGCATCTCTAGTCGTGATGAACATTACGAATATCCACTTTTAATTACATTTTCTTAAAGTTATTAGAATTTGAGGTAAGGAAGAAAGAAGGCGGCATACTTTGCTTTAGAGGTCGAAGATAATTGGCTAGGGTCCTATATAGCTAACATTTATATCTTTATTTTAGTTTAGCTATTTGCTTATAGACTACATGATTTCGTCACGATTACTAATAGCTATTGTATAT